>OX352774.1:139613021-139701832 GCA_947095535.1 Poecilobothrus nobilitatus | reverse complement strand
AAATATAGACTATTTGGCCCAAAGAAAACTGTACGAGGTAATTTTATGGAAATATTTTAGACACAAAAAGAGGAGAAAAAATTGTATTATGTGAATGAACAAAATGAACAAATACACATGCCCGACAGATCCTCAAAACAAGTGACAACTAACGAAGAACTAGAAGAATTAAACGGGAGTTGCTTTTATTTAAAATCTATGGGTCGTGACCCAGAAAGGCGTAATATGGCTTTGTTTGACCTCATTCCTATGGTGGATATTTGTTCGCAAGAAAAATTATTAAAATAAAATATAAAAATATAGACCTAATTTTTTTCATTTAACAATTAAGAAAATTTTAATTTTTCAGGTTTTCAGATTCTTTTACTTTTGAAATTTTTGGTTCCTGATTCGGAGGTCTGATAACTGTCTCCCGGAGGTGCACTAACTGCCCTCTGGAAACCTGCGGGAATCTGATTTGGTTCTGCGGAAGTTCGATTTGGTCCTAGTAGAGTGTGAGAATATGTGTTATGAAATTTAAAAATTTAATTATTAAGTGTATTTAATAAGTTTAGAACTTTGGAACGATGTTATAAGGGTAGAAGCTTCAGCAAGTGTTTTGGTAGTATGTTATAATAAAATTATTACATTTGAGTATGTTATTATTGTTAGGTATAACTAATTTATTTAAATCATACATTTTTTAAAATAGTACCCAACCAAGTTATTAATAATATGTAAATTGAATATTAAAACTACTCTTAATGAGGTTAACTATTTTAAATAATGATTAAGTTCAAATGTAACAATATTGTGGTAAACAGTTAACCACTAAAACAATTAAACGTCATATACTAACAAAACATAAAAGAAAGAAAAAAAAATTGAATTGTGATAATCTTCAAATACATATTAAAAATGTGCATGAAAATAAAAATAATAAAAGGAAAAATATTTCTGAAAATGCAGATGGAAGTACAGCATCAACAAAAAAAAAAGGAAACAATAGCTTTATTAAAATCAAATATTGTGAAGAATGTAGCATGGAAATAGATAAAAAATATTGGAACTACCATATTCGAACAAATTCACATAAAGCGAAAGCAAATATAATATATATAATATTAAATAATTTTACCAACAAGGATTTCAAAGAAGGATTGCTATTTTTATTTTGCAAAATAAAAATGAGGACATAATATTACCAGAACAATATATTGAAATGATAAAGGATGATTTAATAAATTTTTTAAAAAAGGAGCCCTTAAAATTAAAAATGTTTAAATTTAACATTGAATTATTCGCAGAATATGTAAAGCCTCATAAATTAGAAAATGATGAAGTGGAAAATATTTTTAGTGTAAAATCTTTTAATAGTAAAATGGAAATTATACAAGCAGAACATGAAATAAAAACTGTATTGGAAAATATGATAGAAAAGGTTTCGAATGAAACCGGAGAATTCCAAGAAAAAGATTCTGGATGGAGTTTAAGTAAGTTACTTCACTTAGATATAAATATAAATGAATATAAACCTTTAAAAGGTTCGCAATATATTAAATTACCAAAGCAAATTCAAGAGAAAAAAGCATGCATTAATATAAAAAATAAAGATGTATATTGCTTCAAGTGGCGTTTTGGTGTTCAATATCAGCATTACAAAACAGAGCAATTAGACATCCTCAGAAATGTGAAAATTATGCTATTGATAATGTAGAAGAACAAAGAATAATTTTAAATAATGCAAAAGTAGTACAATTCGAGTTTGGTAATTTAGAATTTCCACTTCATCATAATGATATAAAAGAATTTGAAAGAATGAATCCGGAAATAAGCATCACTATATATGGATATGAAAAAGGTTTCAAAAATTCTATAAAAATAATTGAACCGTACTACCATACAAAGGAAGTAAAATATCATCATAATGAAATGCTTTTAATTACAAAAAATAAAAAGTCGCATTACGTTTGGGTTAAAAATTTATCGAGATTAGTGCAAAATCAACTTTCTAAAGACGGGCACAAGAATTATTTTTGTCGAACATGTTTATGTGGCTTTACTTCACAACAAAATTCTTAAAAAAGAATGTAGAAACATCATTACCAAGTTACCTAACGCTGAAAATAAATTTTTAAAATTTAAAAATTGGCATAAAAAAATGAGGGTTTCACTTGTAATTTATGCTGATTCAGAAAGTTTGCTGGAACCTGTTTCAACATGTGCACCTAGTCCTAAAATTTCATCAACAACAAATATTAAAAAACATATTCTGATCACTTTTTCATATTATATCAAATATTCATTTGATAATAATTTAAATATATATAAAGATTTCAGATATATAAAGAAATATGTATAAAGGACAGGTATGGTTTATAAAATTTATAAATGAAAAAAACAAACTTTTACAATTTTTTAACTTTTTTAGGATTGGATTGCGGAAAGAACTTCATCACAGCTTTAATAAAAGATTGTACATTTCTTTTTGAAAATTATTTAGAACAACCGAAACCAAAGAAAAGATTAACCGTAGAGGAAAACCTTCATCATACAAATAGTGATACATGTCATATTTGTGAAAAAAAAATTCTATCTAATGAAAATCGTGTAGAAGACCATTGTCATCTAACAGGTAAATATACTGGTCCAGCACATAGTTCTTAGTTCATGTAATATATTATTTCGTATACCTAATTATACCCGTACGATAAGTATCGGGTATAATAAAATTACTCCTTCGTTTATGACACCTCGACATAAGCGAGCTAGATATACCTTCAAAGGTATGGATCGGATCAGAAGAAAATTCTAAATCGATTGAGCCATGTCCGTCCGTCCGTCCGTCCGTCAGCACGCTAACTCAAAAACTAAGAAAGCTAGAATCTTGAAATTTACACCAAATATTCGAGGAGCAATTTGTAGGTTCTCTATTTTTTTTGGTTGAATTCCGACCAAAACTTCGGGTAGCTCTCGAACACCAAACTTTCAGATCCCCACATTTTTTTTGAAATAGAGCTATGAAATTTTAACAGCTGATAGATCTTATAAAAATATTAATTTTATTTTTAATAACTTTTTTTGTAGCCCCACCCGTTACGGAGCTACAGCTCCCCAAAGGTTCAAAAAAGCTCTATATTTAAATTGTTATAGCACAAGTTTTATAAGGTATATCTTCATTGTCAAAACGCCAAATGATTACTACTTTTATTAGCTTTAAAAGTATATATACCATAATTATATACTTGTGGCATACGGTGTCTTAATTTACCGTTATGCAAAACTCAAATTTTGCAAATTCCTTTAACCCTTCTATCTTCTAAACGGTTTAAGTTGGAAACTTGAAATTTTGACAGAAGTTAGATCTTTTAAAATAGTATGAGTCATTTCAGACATTTTTTTTGTATCACCCCTCATCATTTAGGAGCTGTAAGGGGTCAAAAACTTAAAATTTCCTATTTTTAAACACCTGTAACTTGAACACCTGTTAAAATTTTTTTGAAGTAATACACAAAAGTTAAAGCTTCAACATTATACTCTTATTTCTGTTAACAACTTTTTTTAATAATATAGGGTTACTTTATAATTGACGAAAGTGTTACTTGATTTTTTCAAATTTTCTAACAAATTTCTTTAACGAATTATTTGCATTTTTTTTACTCGATAAATTGAAATTGTTGAGGATATAATGCGTAGTACGAAACAATGTAAATAAATAAACAACAAAACGGTTGCTTGAAGAATTTTTATTTATATGATATTGATATACATACATATTTATGTATATAATAACATGTTGATTTACATATCGTATATGTCACTGATGAATGAATGATAAGAGTATAGATGTATATTATATAGTGCGGTATTTACATACATATATGTATTTTATTGTATTTATAAGAAATTATTCTATAAATGAAAATATTTTTAAAGAAATATTGCAATGTATGGCGATATACTTATAACAATATAATTATACTATGTGCGCATTAATATTTAAAATTATATTTACTATTTTGTAAGTAAATTTAATATAGATTTACCGCTTAGTATTAAATGGTACTATAGAATATTTGAAAAAGTTTTGGATTGATAATCGTTATGTGGAAGGTTAGAATCTGCTTTTGAAAAATGTATAAACATATAGTTTGAATATATGTACAACCCATAGTTCTAGAAATTATAAAATTCACCGAAATTATTTTAAAATATTAAAATATTAAAAAAATAATATTGTAAGAGTGACAGGCTGTGAACATACTAATGGTTCGTACGGGTATCTAAGAGTTGACAAAGGCAACTGTATTCTTTCTCGTTTTTCCCTATATTCTTTCATAATTTTTCGAATTATGATGCTCATTTAATATTTAAAGAGTTAAATTCGGTAAAGGGTACTATTTCAGTTCTACCTTTAAACAAAGATAATTATATTTCTGTAACCAAATCTATTTTTATTGAAGTAACAAAAAAATATTTTCAAATAAAATTTTTTGACTATTATAGGTTTATGCAATCCAGTCTTGACTCATTGACAGAAAATTTAGGTAGAGAAAAGTTAGAAACCGTTAGAACACATTTTCAAAGTAATGAAAAATTAGAATTCTTAATTAGAAAGGGTGTTTTTCCTTATGATTATATAGATTCAATAGAAAAGCTCAACGAAATTTATTTACACAGAAGTCTTTAAAAATCAGATGACTGATACTTTATGTTCAGATAAAGATTATCTTCATGCTAAAAAAGTTTGGGATATCTTTCAGTGTCAAACTTTAAAAGATTATTTGAAGCTCTACTTAAAAACTGATGTTTTTTTACTAACAGACATATTTGAAAATTTTAGGGAAATTTGTATGAAAATTTATAATTTAGATCCAGCTCAATATTTTACTTTACCAGGTCTTACCTGGGATGCTATGTTAAAATATACAAAAGTAGAATTTGAATTATTTGACGATATTAATATGTTTAATTTTTTTAAACAAAGTATTCGTGGAGGTTTAGCCAATGTTCAAAAAAATATGCTAAATCAAATAATAAATATATGGGGGATTAATATAACCCTGCAGAACCATCTGAATATATATAATATATATTCAGATATATCATATATCAGAATATATCTGAATATATTTAGATGCAAATAATTTATATGGTTGGGCCATGACGCAACTACTTCCGTACGGTTCTTTTAAGGGGCTTGAAAATACATCAGATTTGAAAGTAAATGAAATTACTGATGATTCTGAAATAGGTTACGTTTTGGAAGTAGATTTAAAATATCCTCAATCATTACATGACATTCATAATGATTTACCATTTTGTTGTGAAAGCAAAAAACCTCCCAAACTATTATTATGTTAAATGATAAAAAAAATTATATAATTCATTATAAAAATTTGAAGCAATGCTTAAAACATGGCCTAATTTTGGAAAAGATTCATAGAGTAATACAGTTCAAACAATCTGATTGGTTAAAAAAGTATATTAACTTCAATACTAGCCATAGAGCTTTAGCAATGAATTCTTTTGAAAAGATTTTTTTAAATTAATGAATAATGCTGTTTATGGTAGTTTTACCAACGGAAAACGTTGATAAAAGAAAAATATTTAAAATAGCCGATTCTTGTGAGAATAGAAGGAAACATCTTGCGGTAAGATCATTGATTATGAAACCAAATTTCAATTGAGTAGTATGGATATGCCGCTTCTGGTGCAGGAGGAGCTTTTTTAAAGCTTTTAGTTCTGCTAAAAGTATGCAAAAAAATTATTTGCATAACCAAAAAGTATGCAAAATGAGTAAAAAGAATTGTGTCTTTGATATTTTAAATTTGAAAAGCTATAGTGTTGAATATTTTAAATTAGGATAAAAATATGAAAAGTTTTTAAAGTTTGGTTTAAAAATTTCAAAGTTTGGTTTAAATACAAAATTATTATTAAAGTTTAAACATATTTACCAAAAATTAACTTTTCATTCTATTATAACAATTTGAGTTCTTCTAATCTTATGCAAAAAAATTAGTAGGGTGAAAATATGAAAAGTTTTCAAAGTTTGGTTTAAAATTTTTTAAAGTTTATTATTATTAAAGTTTATTGATTATTCTAAATTTAACTTAGTGGTTAGTATATCAGTAATGTTTTAATTTGCAATTTAAAAAGCTTAAGCTATAGTGCTGAATATTTTAAATAAGGATAAAAGTATGAAAAGTTTTTAAAGTTTTGTTTAAAAATTTCAAAATTTGGTTTAAATACAAAATTATTATTATTAAAGTTTCACCATATATACCAAAAGTCAAATTTACATTCTATTATAACAATTTGAGTCCTTCTAACCTTATAAAAAAAAGTTTATTTATCTACGCTCGTCGGAAAGTATGCAAAAAACGGTATGAGTATATAGGGTTGATTCTTGCTGATATTTTAAATTTATAAAAAAATTGAAAATTTAATTAAAAGTTATTGAATATTCTAAATTAAACTTAGTGGTTAGTATATCAATTATGTTTTAATTTAAAATTTAAAAAGCTTAAGCTATAGTGCTGAATATTGGTAAAGATATAAAAACTTTTTAAAGTTTGCTTTAAATACAAAATGAAAAAAAGTTTTAAAACTTGATTTGAATACATTTAAGTTTTAAGTTGAACAGTTGTAATTAAATAAAATATTATAACAAAACATTCCATTTAAAAATTATTTTGTATATGTGCATTTAATAAAACCGGTTTAAATAAAACGGTAAAAATTATATTGTTAATAACATAAGCCGTGGTCATGAAATACAAATTAAAAACGTGATCAAGTTCAAGTTAAAAGTAAAAAAATTAATAAAACCTGGGTTTAAAAAGTTGTTTTTTAATTTTAAATAACAGCATTGCATTTCTTACTAAAAGTTTATAAATTATTTTTTCATTAAATAATATCTTGTTTATTTATCCATGAATCATGTTTTTTGTCAAAGCCAAGCCACCTAACCAAAACTTGATTTCCTTTTTTTCTTATTATTTTTTCTACAAGGTAAACATTAGGAAGTTTAACAGATGTAAGTTCAGGTTTATAAAAACTGCCTTTTATTGGTTTTTGTGTGTAACTAAGTAAATTGTATGTTATTGGATCAGTTCTTTTTATTTTCGCTATTCTATAAGTTTCTGTTGGCCAATTAGGTAGATAACCTTTTGAAAATATATCTTTAAATTTACTTATACGAACAAAATCACCAACTTTGTATTTTGCTTTTCGGAATACTTTTAATTTATTGTAGACAGTTTTTAATAGCAATTTTTTCTCATTTTTCTTTGTAACCTTTTTAGGTGGAAGTTTAATTGTATGATGATATGTTGAGTTATATTTTTCAATTAGCGATGGCAGAATAGTTAACCATTTCTATGTGCCTTGTAAACTAAATTGTTTCCACATCGTGTTTTTTAGGGTACGATTAAAACGTTCTACAATTGATGCTTTTAGTTCTGAATATGTATGATAATGGTTAATTTTATTTTTCCTCATTATTTTACATTTCCACATTTTGAAATTTTTTGTTGAAAAATTCCGTACCTCGATCAGATTGTAAATTTTTTGGTTTTTTACCAGCATTTTTCATTGCGGTTAAAACATTATCAGCACTTTCGTTTTTAACCGGTTCAGCATACGCAAATTTGGAAAATGTATCAATAACTGTTAATAAATATTTATATCCCTTATTGAATTTTGCACATGGAATCAATTCAACCAAATCAATTTGCAAATTTTCTTCTAGCACCTCTATGAATTTCTGACACAACTTGTAACCTTGACATTATTCTCATACCATTTAATTAAATTCTCTAAAGTGATTCTATAATTTTCTATTGTATGACATTCACATGTGTCTGGTGCAGAAGTAGAATTATCATATGCCCATGGACAAAGGGCAAAATGAGTATGTACCATAAATTGAAGTGTACTTATTTACTCAAGAACAATTTTTAATGTGTTCAAATAGATGTAATATTAGTTTCTTATGATCATTTAATAAGACGGAGAAATATTTAAGAACTCCTCTACTTCCATAATTCAAAATGAATGTACCAAGAATATGTTCGCTGCTTTTATATTAACTTTCAATTTGTATTTTAAATTCAGTTTCTTATCAGACACAGATCAAAAATGATTAATTTTATTCATCCATTTACAATGATGATAGTAGGACCATCTGGATGTGGAAAAACAACATTTGTGTGTAATTTAATTGAAAATATTAATAGATTGATTTACCCGTAAATTAAAACAATAAAATGGTGTAACCCAGAAATTTCTGCTATTCCGAACAATATAGATTTTCCTGATATCGAATTTTACACCAGTATTCCGAAAGAGTTTAGTGGGAATGAAAATAGACCTACTTTAATTGTTTTAGATGACTTAATGTTAGATTCTGCAAATAAACAAGTATGCGAACTATTTACTAAAGGTTCGCACCATCGTAATTTATCTATTGTATTGTTAACGCAAAACGTTTTTCATCAGGGGAAATTTTCAAGAGATATTTCATTAAATTGTAAATATTTAGTGCTTTTCAAAAACCCTCGAAACAAATCGCAGATTTTTCCTCTTGCTAGACAACTATATCCAGAAAATATAAAGGATTGCTTGAGAGTATATAATGAGTCAACATCAAAACCACATGGTTATATTGTGTTGGATTTAACACAAGACATTAACGACTTATTTCGTATTAGAACTAATATTTTTTGTGATACGGGTGATTTGAACAACAGCTGTCAAAAATATGAAACGATTGAAGAAAAACCAACATATATTACATGTACTAGGAAAGTGCAACAAGAAGAAATTTCGTGAAAATATTCTTAAATATTGTGATGATGATATTATAAAAACTATTGCTGAAATTGCAATCAATATATTAAATGGAAATAATAAAATAGCACCAGCACAAAAAGCAAAATTAAAAAACATAAAAAATAATTAAGATTCCTAGCCTGTGCAAAGAAGAGTATAAAAGCCAAACGAAAAATTTTAGTTCAACATGGTGGATTTTTACCAACTTTAATAGGAACTATATTATCTGGTGTAATAGGAAAATTGCTCAGTAAGACATAATGCAGCGAATGATTGTTATGTCACTAGAAATACTTTCAAAATTTAACAAATTATTTCAAAGTGATAAAAATTTGGATATATTAGATCAAAAAATGAAAAAAGTTTTATATGATAAAAAATTAAAACCATTGCAAAAATGGTACTTATATCGTCAAAACCTCCTCAAATATGGAATTAACAAAAGACAAGCAAAAAGATTACCAGACAAGGCTAATAATCTTACATTTGATTCAGGTACTCAAACAAAATTCTTTTCTAAACGAAACACATATACAGAAACTGAATTTCCTAAATACAAATCAACATCAACACAGACCAATTTTGTACCTTTAGTTACTGATGATGTGTTTGAATATGACCCTAAAAAAGAATATTCAGATATAGATATCGATTTAACACATTACGATTTGGATGATGAAAATTAATTTAAAAAATTAGCTAAAACTGAAATGTTGATAGATGAAAAATTTGTAGAAAGACCATCTCTAAGCTCTGATTATCGAATGTTTGAAACACCGAGTGGTGATGTAATTACCGTTGCTGTACCATCTCCTGAAAAGAAGAAGACACTAAGATCGGTCGGCAGTACAATATCCTCAACTATACTCTCACAGTTTCCTGAAACAAAAAAACGAAAACTAAAACCATTACTAAGAAGTCCAAAACTAAGAACTTCATCAACATCGGAATGGACAACACATAAATAGTGCAACATTTTATATTTTAGAAGAATTTAACAAAGATGGATAGTCAAGATGACTTCTATGTAACATTGTTTAGCAATGATAATCTAAAACTATTTCCAAACAACACTTTAGCTTCATTCGAAAATAAATTACCTATTCACTTTGATTTAAGAAATGGAAATTGGAAAGTTGGTATTTCAGAAATATATCTGAACGATTTCCTACAAACAGAAGAATTTAACAAAGAGCAATGTGCTTTTATCAATATTGGGCAACATATTGTTACATAAGAAACATTGAAAAACCTCTTGAAAAAATCAAAGTAACCAAAGTGATTTAATACGAATATCGCAGACATTTGATGAAGATAGTTTCTATATAAAAGTTAATCACAGTTATAATATCAAAACATTATTAACTGAATTATTTCAACAAAAAAAAAATTTCAAAATAAAATTACCTGAACTATTCAAATTAGCTGTTGCTAATAATAAAGATGAATTGAATGGAATGGTGATGATTTATTCAGATATAGTTGAATCATCTGTTTTTGGAAGTAGCAAAGTGCATTGAGAGCTACCAACATAGAAAATTTTAGAATATCTACAAATATTGAATTTGAAAATGTCCATTACATACCAATAGAAAAAAATTGTTTTGAAACGATAGCGATTAAAATTTGCAAGCAGTACGGTGATGGAAAAATTTTGTTTCCAGTCACTATCCAACAAAAATTGTGCTACATTTTAAAAAGCATTGATTGCTCCCCAATTGAAACAATATAAATACTACTACTCAAATATGATATCCTGTCAAACATGGAAGCATCTGGTTGGGAATTGAATAAACCAAATGTAAATGATTTTAACAATTCTGGTTCTAAATCAAGACAAAAATCATACAATAATTCAGCAATAGTAGAATTAATGGGAAAATTACATGTAGATTTCTTCAATACTTCTAAATTACTTTTAAATAATGTTGACATTCGAATTGCTTTAGCATTAGAGAAACAAGATTTTTTTATTTTCTTTAACGATGCCGATGAAAGCTATTTAAAAATTCTTGAAGCTACGTTATACATGAAACATTTAACAATTAATCCTAGCATATTGATAGCACATAATACTGTATTGGAAAAGGCTAACACGAAATATTTTTATACAAGAAGTGAAATCAAAACATTTACAATTCCAGCTAACACTTCCCACATATCATTGGATAATATATTTATAGGGCAAATACCAAAAGCTCTAGTATTTTGTATGGTTAATAATGAAAATTTCAATGGTAAAAGATCAAAAAATCCATACCATTTCGATCATCAAAATCTCACACAATTTCAATTATATGTGAATGGAGTGCCTACACCAAACTTTGCAATTGAAACAAATTTTACATTGAATAATCTTTGCAATTCTCGTGCATATTTAACATTATTTAGCGGAACAGGTATACATCATTCTGATAGAGGACATCAAATTTCAAAAGCACTATTTTCAAAAGGTTATGCAATACTGGCTTTTGATTTATCAGCAGGCGGCTCGGGAACAGATACGTGTCAAAGTTTATTAAACCAGGGAGTAGTAAAGATTGAAGCAAGACTGAGTTCCCCATTAACTTCAACATTAACATGTCTTGTGTTTGCAGAATTTGATGCTAATATAGAAATTGATAAAAATCGTAACGTTTACGTAAATATATAAAAAGGAAGTTCAGGCGATCCTTTCAACTCACTTAAAAATGGCATGTGCTCTAGTAGATTTATCGCTCTGTACGGACGATAACAATACAATATTTGTAAAAAATCTTGTTGTGGTTGGAATAAAAGAAAAATGTAAAACTATTTCAAAAGAATTAAAGTATAAATTTCCAACCAGAGATTTAAAAAGAACAGACATCAAGAATTTTTCTTTTGGGCATATGGACAACAACAAAACACCTAATAATTTAATAAATTTATTGGAAAAATTCGATATAGTGTTGACAAATGGAAAACTTAAAGTTGAATTTTTAACAGCATACATAAATGGAAATACTTGATATTTCTCATTTACAAAACAATAATGAATACACTTCAGATAGAGAAAGTGTTGAAATGTAATAGTGCAACCAGAAAACTATTTAAAGGTGTTTTTGCTGTGGATCAAATACCGAAAAATATTTCAAAACCTGGTATTTTAGTAACAAATACCGACACTTCTGCTAAAAAAGGAACACATTGGCTAGCATTTTTTGTATCAGTTCAAGGCTGTGTAGAATATTTTGATTCATTTGGAAATCCACCATTCCACAGTGAGATTGCGAAATTTTTACAAAATCAATCAAAATGTTTTATTTTCAACAATAAACGTGTACAAAGTGACTTTACATGTTTCGAAGAATTTTCAAAAAAAGAAAATGAAACTAAGAAAACTATTTCGAACTAATATAAATACAAATTTTTTAAATATATATTCCATCAGTTTAAAAAAAATAAAATGGAGTCAACATCAAATATCGAAACATTTGAAAAACAAAGCAAAGGCAACAGCAGCAACAGCAACGAATCACAAAAAAATCTCTTATTTATTATATATCTTCTTAGACATTTATTATTTGGATAAAAACAAACAACAAAAATACAAATTGGATTTAATGTTGAAAATTTCGCTGCTACAATAATTTTCCAACGTAATCGTAAAGTTATTAGCGAAATGAATTATTTGGATTGGTATGCATTTTATCAAGATTTTACAAGCAACTAACTCCATAAATTAAATTCAAATAAATTTCCAATAAAATTTAATTATGCTGGAGGAACAATTAAAAAACTTACATTGGAACTAGATGAGTATACCCGATTTTGTCTTATGTTAGACTTTATTCAAGCAGTGATGTCATATAACAATGGAGCCGAATTGAATGTACGAGAATATGTATTAAAATATTTTGAGAGATGTATTGCAAAGAATAAGCTTAAACTGGAACAAAAAGATTTCTATATTCCTATGAATTTGCATATAGCTCAATGCAACTATTCTCGGCTCTTTTATGAAATACCATTATTTATGTCCGAAAAAATATATTGGTCAACAATAAATAAAACAAATATTTTTTAAAACCAATTTTTATTATTATCTTTTATTAAAAACATATATAAATTCATACAATTTTTTACAGCATATCTTTGCAAATTTTCCGTATTATGATGGTGGGGACAAATGGTGATGAAATTGCTTAGTTTTTGAATTGGAATTGGAATTGGAATTTTATTATCTAAATTGTTAACTTCTACTATTGAATTTGGAAAAAACCTATCTAAAAATTGTTTTTTTTAAGACCTTTTACATAAATGATATCGAATGATGTTAAATGTTTCTCTATGATATTTCTTAATTGTAGATATTCTATAAAACCATCATTCCAGTCCAACATATTAATTTTCTTTTTGTTGTATTAATTTTGTTTTTTAGCATCAAAATTTAATTCTTCAAATGAATATCATAATATTTAATGTGTAAATGACAGACATTTAAAACCCTTTTACTCAATGATTCACCAACCAACTTTCATTTTTTTCTTTTTAAATGATAAATATTCAGTACAGCCATCTTACAAAATTAATATTTTTCCAAAATTTTCTGATTTTCATTAATAATTTTCCATTTTTATAAAAATCCCATGTAAAGTATATACATATGTATCATATAATATGTATAATCTATACCTATATTACACATATTCAAAAAAGATGCTCTTTGATTCCGTTAAATTTTTGTTTTATTTTTCTTTTCGATTAAAAATGTTAAAATATTGGTTGTATGGTAGGAGTAGGAATTTCACAATATAACTGAATATAAACATAACAATTTTAGTTTAGTGTTTAGTACAGCGGTAGAGTGTGGGGTTATTAATAGTTGCGTTTTGATTTTGCAAGTTCGATTCAGTTCTGTTTTTTTTTTTTGGTTTTTTTTTTTTAAATTTTAAACGAAATAAATACTTACATATCATAATATCATCATAATATTTAATCTGTATTGATAGACATTTAAAACCCTTTTACTCAATGATTTACCATTTTAGGCTTCTTATAATATATACATATATAATACGTATATATTGAGTTTCCAATACTCAATAAATCAAGGGCAACTTCTAAAAGATAATAATAATCGTGTTTTTACAAAAAATATCATTTGCAAAGAAATTTTAAATTCATAAAGGCTTTAATTATTGAAAATTGTATTTTTACATTTTAAATAAAATCATAAAGAAACTATACTGTATAGGGCGGGCGAATACTAGTGGTGCTTTAAACATAAATAGCATTGGTACAAGAGAATTTTATTCATTTTATTCTTTACTACTCGTATATATTAAAATAAACCAATAGTGTAATAGCAAACAGTAGTAGCAGCACCATCAGCATTTTATTTATACTTTTGATTTCAGCAACCATCTGGTGGGGGGATACCTAAAAATTATACAGAATGGAAACATTTTTCAAATTCCCCATCGGATCTTCGGATCTTCAAAGACCGTTTCAAAAAAAAAAAAAACAATCTGACCTCATCCGCTTGACTATGGGAGAAAACTTGCTGTTTCTCTCTCTCTCGCAGATTGTTATTATTATTTTTTTTTCTTTCTTAATGTTTTATTTTAACAAACATTTTTTTTTTTTTTTTTTGTTGTTGTAAATCAACGCTAAAGTCTGACAACAGTTGACCTGGAGACATGGCGATGACGACCGTCACAGTCCTGTGCCCCCAGCCCCTCCTGGCGCTCGGGCACTCGGGCGCTAGAGCCCAAGAGCCGGGAACGTTTCTAGAGCCAGTCTTCCGGAAGTCCGTTACCAGAACCGGTCCTCCGGAAGTCCATTGCCAGAACCGGTCCTCCGGAAGTCCGTTGCCAGAATCGGTCTTCCGGAAGTCTGTTTCTAAAACCGGTCCTCTGGAAGTCCGTTGCCAGAGCCGGTCTTCCGGAAGTCCGTTGTCGAAGCCGGTGCTGCTGAAATAAGACTTTGATGCTTATGGTGATAGGGGGTAAATAAAAAAACAAAACAAAATTACTAATATATATTTTTATTTTAATAATTTTTCTTGAGAATTTATATCTACAGCAGGAATAAGGTCAAACAATGCCATATTCCATCTGTCCTTCTCACGTCCCGTAAATTTAAAATAAAAATAAGTAGTATTTAATTCAGCCTTTTAATTCTGACTGAGTTGTTACCTTTTTGGAGAATCGCTCTGGCATGAAAAATATGGTGATTTCCTTGCTCAAGGGGTCTTGCACTTCACACAGTACCACTGTTTGTCCTCTTTTCGTGTCTAAATATCTCCAAAATAGCACCTCATACATTTTATCTTTCATCAAAAAATCAATGTTTCGGTATGGTTCATTTTCACCTTTCCCCAACGAAATTAAGTTTTCAATAAAAGCCTGCGAAATTATATATATATATATATATATATATGTATATATATATATATATGTAAATAGATATAGAAAATAATATAGAATTAATTTAAGAATAAGAAAAAAAAAAATCTCATCCTTTTTTATATTTGTTTTGTTTTTTTTTTTTTGTGGTTTTTTTCAATATGAACTGATTTTGTTTTTGAAATATGTTAATTAACATCAGTTTATATACATTTGTAAAATATTATAGAACAAGGAGAAAATCATGCCTTCCTACCTGCTATATGTTTTTAACATGATATAATATCATTAAATTTTTTATATATATATATGTATATATATATATATATGTAAATAGATATAGAAAATAATATAGAATTAATTTAAGAATAAGAAAAAAAAAAATCTCATCCTTTTTTATATTTGTTTTGTTTTTTTTTTTTGTGGTTTTTTTCAATATGAACTGATTTTGTTTTTGAAATATGTTAATTAACATCAGTTTATATACATTTGTAAAATATTATAGAACAAGGAGAAAATCATGCCTTCCTACCTGCTATATGTTTTTAACATGATATAATATCATTAAATTTTTTTTTTTTTTTGTATCCAATATCAATTTATTTGTAATTATAATGAACACACATCTAACCACAAATATTACACATCAAATATTTATGAATTTATTATGCAATAACTGTTGCAATTTTTTCAATGTATAAATTAGTTGTTATTAAAATAAAATATAAAATGTAATGTAAACGTCATTGAAAAACATCATAAAAAAACATTGATTTGACTATTTACATATTACATTGTTGCACTTCATTTAACTCATTAAACATATGTGTGTTATTAACATACTTAAAACTTTTAACACACAAACACACACACATGTCACAGACAGCACATTTTTTATTTAGTAAATTTTTATACCCGTATGAACTATGTTCAAGGGTATAATAAATTTGCCATTACGTTTGTGACACCTTAAAGGAGCCGAGCTAGATATAGTGTCAAAGGTATGGATCGGCTCAGAATCGAATTCTGAGTCGATTAAGCCATGTACGTCCGTCCGTCCGTCCGTCCGCACGATAACTCAAAAAATAAAGGAGCTAGGAGGCTGAAATTTTTTTTACGTCACTTTTGCAAAATTGTTAGTTTTGCTATTTAAATCCAACATTTTCGGTCGGCGGGTTCGAGTAGCTGCCATACAACTTCTTTCTTTATATAGAAATAACTCAGTATCTATTCAAGCTAGGGTTTTGAAATTTTACAAATGATGATCAAGTTTTATGGCAACAACTTCTGTAAAATTTGGTTGTGTTGGTGCGACGGGTTCGGGTAGCTGCCATACAACTTATCCGTTTAAATGAGAATAACTCAGTGTTTATTTAAGCTAGGAATCTGAAATTTAGTAAAGAGGTGTCGAGTTACATGCCAACAACTTTTGTAAAATTTGGTTGGTCTAGAGCATCCGGTTCAGGCTTCTTGCACCTCTTGGAAGTTAATAAAGCTAGGCGTCTGAAATCTTGCAAATGGTGATCAAGTTTTATGGCAACAACTTTTGCAAAATTTGGTTGTGGTGGTGCGACGGGTTCGGGTAGCTGCCATACAACTTATCCGGTTAAATGAGAATAACTCAGTGTTCATTGAAGCTAGGAATCTGAAATTTAGTAAAGAGGTGTCGAGTTATATGCCAACAACTTTTGTAAAATTTGGTTGGCCTAGAGCAGCCGGTTCAGGCTTCTTGCACCTCTTGGAAGTTAATAAAGCTAGGCGTCTGAAATCTTGCAAATGATGATCAAGTTTTATGGCAACAACTTCTGCAAAATTTGGTTGTGCTGGTGCGACGGGTTCGGGTAGCTGCCATACAAAATTTCTTTTTAAATGAAAAGAACTCAGTGTCCGTCCGCACGATAACTCAAAAAATAGAGGAGCTAGGAGGCTGAAAATTTTTTTACGTCACTTTTGTAAAATTGTTAGTTTTGCTATTTAACTCCAGCATTTTCTGTCCCCGGGTTCGGGTAGCTGCCATTCAACGTCTTTCTTGAAATAGAAATAACCCAGTGTCTGTTCAATCTAGGTATCTGAAATTTTGCGAATGATGATCAAGTTTTATGGCAACAACTTCTGCAAAATTTGGTTGTGGTGGTGTGACGGGTTCGGGTAGCTGCCATACAAAATCTCTTTTTAAATGAAAAGAACTCAGTGTCCGTCCGCACTATAACTCAAAAAATAGAGGAGCTAGGAGGCTGAAAATTTTTTTACGTTACTTTTGTAAAATTGTTAGTTTTGCTATTTAACTCCAGCATTTTCGGCCCCCGGGTTCTAGTAGCTGCCATACAACGTCTTTCTTGAAATAGAAATAACCCAGTGTCTGTTCAATCTAGGTATCTGAAATTTTGCGAATGATGATCAAGTTTTATGGCAACAACTTTTGCAAAATTTGGTTGTGGTGGTGTGACGGGTTCGGGTAGCTGCCATACAAAATTTCTTTTTAAATGAAAAGAACTCAGTGTCCGTCCGCACTATAACTCAAAAAATAGAGGAGCTAGGAGGCTGAAAATTTTTTTACGTTACTTTTGTAAAATTGTTAGTTTTGCTATTTAACTCCAGCATTTTCGGCCGCCGGGTTCTAGTAGCTGCCATACAACTTCTTTCTTTAAATCGAAATAACCCAGTGTCTATCCAATCTAGGTATCTGAAATTTTGCGAATGATGATCAAGTTTTATGGCAACAACTTCTGCAAAATTTGGTTGTGGTGGTGTGACGGGTTCGGGTAGCTGCCATACAAAATCTCTTTTTAAATGAAAAGAACTCAGTGTCCGTCCGCACGATAACTCAAAAAATAAAGGAGCTAGAAGGCTGACATTTTGTATACGTCACTTTTGCAAAATTGTTAGTTTTGCTATTTAACTCCAGTATTTTCGGCCGCCGGGTTCTAGTAGCTGCCATACAACTTCTTTCTTTAAATCAAAATAACCCAGTGTCTATCCAATCTAGGTATCTGAAATTTTGCGAATGATGATCAAGTTTTATGGCAACAACTTCTGCAAAATTTGGTTGTGGTGGTGTGACGGGTTCGGGTAGCTGCCATACAAAATCTCTTTTTAAATGAAAAGAACTCAGTGTCCGTCCGCACTATAACTCAAAAAATAGCCTAAAAATTTTTTTACGTTACTTTTGTAAAATTGTTAGTTTTGCTATTTAACTCCAGCATTTTCGGCCGCCGGGTTCGAGTAGCTGCCATACAACGTCTTTCTTTAAATGGAAATAACCCAGTGTCTGTTCAATCTAGGTATCTGCAATTTTGCGAATGATGATCAAGTTTTATGGCAACAACTTCTGCAAAATTTGGTTGTGTTGGTGCGACGGGTTCGGGTAGCTGCCATACAACTTCTCTTTTTAAATGAAAATAACTCAGTGTCCGTCCGCACGATAACTCAAAAAATAAAGGAGCTAGAAGGCTGATATTTTGTATACGTCACTTTTGCAAAATTGTTAGTTTTGCTATTTAACTCCAGCATTTTCGGCCGCCGGGTTCTAGTAGCTGCCATACAACTTCTTTCTTTAAATCGAAATAACCCAGTGTCTATCCAATCTAGGTATCTGAAATTTTGCGAATGATGATCAAGTTTTATGGCAACAACTTCTGCAAAATTTGGTTGTGGTGGTGTGACGGGTTCGGGTAGCTGCCATACAAAATCTCTTTTTAAATGAAAAGAACTCAGTGTCCGTCCGCACTATAACTCAAAAAATAGAGGAGCTAGGAGGCTGAAAATTTTTTTACGTTACTTTTGTAAAATTGTTAGTTTTGCTATTTAACTCCAGCATTTTCGGCCCCCGGGTTCGAGTAGTTGCCATACAACTTCTCTTTTTAAATGAAAATAACTCAGTGTCTATTGAATCTAGCTATCTGAAATTTAGTGAAAAAGTGTCGAGTTGCATGCCAAAAACTTTTGTAAAATTTGATTGATCTATTGCAGCCGGTTTAGGCTTCTTGCATTTCTTGGAACTTAATGAAGCTAGGTGCAATAGATTCGGGTAGCTGTCATACAACTTCACAATTTACATAAATATATCTCTGTAGTTCGGTACTAAAACATCTGAATGTTTTTAAAAGATGATCAAGTTTTATAATAGGATATATTACGTTCATACGGGTATCCCAGAGTTGACACAGTCTACTCTACTGCACTCTTCCTCGTTTTTTCTAATATGATGCAACATTGGTGAGTACATATTTATTATTATTATTTTATAATTTAACAGAGTATTTCTATACTAAATAAAGCATAAATTATAAATTTGCCAAGTTGTTGTTGTTTTATTAATTTATATGGATTATTGATTTCGTGGTTAGAAAATGAAACTACCTAAAAAAAAAAAAAAAGAGTTATTAAGAATAATCCTGCAACTTTCTTGCATTCATTAGATGAATTATTTACACAAATTAAATTTGTAAATACATATGGAAATTAGACATACATTTTTTTTTGTAATTTTACAGGTTTTAAATGTTTATATTTTTTTTTTTTTTTTATTGAAAATTAAATATTCCTTTCGCTTTTTTATATAGTGTTATAATAAAATAATATAAACAATTTTGTGTATATCTTAAATACTTCGACATCTATTATGAAAAGTGTAAGCAATTTTCCACATCATGATTTTGTTGGTATATAGTTTCAATTTTGTAATAATTTGATTAATATGCAACATTGAATTACTACAATTAGAAAAACTCAATATTCATTTTATGTTCTAATATTTTATATATACATTCAAATTATGCAATCAAGTTAGTTTCAGTTTATCTATATAGAATTAGAAAAATTTGTTAAGTTAAAGTCATTTATAGACTAAATTAATATTGTTTTAATATAAGAAAAGGACACTAACAAAAAAAAAAAAGAATTAAATTGCAATGTGATAAATGTGAAAAAGTGTTCACAAGATCTGACAATTTAAAAAGACATAAATGTGAAACACAATTAAAACATAATTGTGAAATATGTAAAAAATCATTTAAAAGAAATGATAGTTTATTAAGACATACAAAGAGACATCAAAAAAATTTGAAAAATGTAAAATTTTACACTAAGTGCAAATCAAACGTTACAACCACTTTGTGGAACTACCACATCCAAAGAAATAAGCATAAAAGTAATGCGGCAGAAGTAATTAGATCTAATGTTAGACATATTGATGAATGTTTTCAAAATAGAATAGAAACGTTTATTAGAGATAATGATGATGAAAGCATACTAAACCCATCAAACTTTCTGGAAAAGGCTCAGACCGATATAATTGAATTATTGATGCAATCATTAAAAAAGCACAACGCTATAAAAGTAAATCTTGAGCTTTTTGGTGAATATATAAAGCCAACAGAAGAAGAGTATAAATATATCAATCAAATCTTTTCAAACTCTAATGTTTAATATTACACAAGCAGATGTTCTTAATGATTTTTTTGAAAAGGCTAAAGAAACTATTCAACAACAAGCAGAAGCAGAAGATAAGCAGAAGACTTCCAAGAAAAAGACAGTGGCTGGGCGTTAATCAGGATTTTACATATTGAAATAAATATCAATAAATTTGAACCAATACGTGTCTAGTTATACTAAACTACCGAAAAGCATAGAAGACAAAAAAGCATGCGTTAATATTCAAAATAAAGACAACTTATGGTTACGTTTTAGAAGTGGATTTAGATTACCCACAACATTTACATGATTTGCACAATGATTTTCCTTTTTGTGCTGAAAACAAAGGTAAAATTTCCACCAACCGGTAAAATTCCCAGACTTAACAAACAAACAAACACAAATACATAATCCATTATCGAAATTTAAAACAGTGTCTTCGAAACGGTTTAATTCTTAAGAAAATTTATAGAGTGCTAAGATTCACACAAAGCAATTGGTTAAAAAAATATATTGATTTAAATAACTCACATCAGTCAGTTGCTAAAAATGCTTTCGAAAAAGATTATTTTAAATTAATGAATAATGCCGTTTTCGGTAAAACCATGGAAAATGTAGATAAAAGAAAAAATGTTAAAATAGCTACCTCTTGGGAAAGTCAAGGAACACATTTAGGTGCACGAGCTTTAATAGCAAAACTAAATTATCATAGCCACTCTAGATTCACTGGAAACTTGATAGCCGTTCAGCTTAATCATACAAATATATATTATGATAAACCTATATATTTAGGATTTACAGTACTAGAACAATCTAAAATACTTATGTATGATTTTCATTATGATTACATTAAACCTAAATATGGCAGTAAAGTTTTTTTAAATTACACAAAAACTGACAGTTTTATTTACACTATACAGACAGATGATTTTTACGCTGACATATACAGTGATACATCCAATAATCAACGTTTTGATACATCCGATAATCCATCTGACAATTTATTTAATTTCCCTCTATTGAATAAAAAAGTTCTTGGTCTTTTTAAATATGAATTTAATGGAAAAATTGTTTCTGAATCTATAGGACTAAAATCTAAAATATATTTTCTTCAAACACATGAAAATAAAACTGTTAAAAAAGCAAAAGGAATAAAAAAATATATTGTCTATAGTTTAACCTGGTTTAACGTTAGATAACTATAAAAATTGTTTGTTAAAAAATGAAGTTTGTTTGAGAGAGAAATGAAAATATTTAGATCACATTTACATACAATTTATACACATAATTTCAATAAAGTTGCTTTAAGTTCATCAGATAATAAAAGATATGTAATCGCAGATAAAATAAACACATATGCTTGGGGGCATTATGCCATTGAGCAATAATTGAAAAAACAAAAAAAAAATCAAGATTTTGTTAGCTTAGTTTTAATATATTTTTTTTATTAATTTATTATTTTTTTTATTATTTAAGTTAAAGATGAATAAAAAAAAAAATATATGTTATTTAAACCAACAGGAACAAACTTGTTTTCTATTATTATAAAAAAAAAATCGAATTTTAAGTGCGTTCAATCACTTTTATTAAATCATTTTAAATATTAAAGTTTAAACTTTAATAATAATGAATTTTGAAAACTTTTCATATCTTTACCTTACTAATTTTTTTGCATAAGGTTAGGAGGACTTAAATTGTTATAATAGAATATAAATTTGACTTTTGGCAAGATTCAACTAGAACAAAATAAAAAAATCAACAAATCGACAAATCGACATTAGGTACCAGAAAATATGAATATACCAAAAATGCTCTGTATATAATTTTAATATTATACAGTATACTAAAAAATAATATAACAGATATAACAGAAGTGCATGTTATTATAAATCAACATTTACTTATTTGAACTTTTTATTATTTGCTTTCTTTTTTATAGTGGTAGTGGTAGGTTTTTAATATACTACATACATTACATAATTAATGCATGTGAATGTAATTACATGCATATATTATAATAAAAACGTATATTTCGTACGTAATATTAAAAAAACAAAATATTAGAAATATCAAAACGTATATAAATATGTACAAAATTATTAGAAAAAATTTTAAAAATTATGTTTTTATGTCTTTAAACCGAAAACTACGTAAGTGTTAAAATCTTAAAAAAATATTAAATAAAAAAAAAAGTGTAACATTAAAAAAAAATCTTATACGCTATATTGAATTGGAGTCTGCCGTCCTATACATGCCTGGGTCAGCATCCACCACGACTCCTACCCATTTTAGCCATTGATAAATTGTTAAACAAAAAAACTGACCCAGGCTCGTTTTCCGTTTAACATTAGATTATTTTTATTATTTTCATAACAATTAGATTATTCTTGCAAAATTCTTAGTTTTTTATTATTCGTGTTATTTATTTTGATCCTATTTTTCCAAAGGCAGTTTTTTTTTAGTAAAACTAAAATTATATAATTAAGTAAATATTTTCTATGTGTTACACATTCATTCGCGTCATCAAACCATCCCGGATGAAATTTCTTAGATTCCGTTTCACAACATTCAATAATTCTTGCTTTTATATTTTTTACATGCAAAAAATTTTTGAAAAATTTTTCATAAATCTCGATATGTGATTTACAAATTTCAAAAAATTTATCTGACGGATCTTTGAGCTTACATTCCCCATCACAAAAATAATTTTTATTTAAAATATGGTATTCGGAAGGCATATTTAACATTGAGAATGATTTTAACATATCTCTTTCACAACTATGATATTTAAATTTTTTTATAATTATTTTAAAGATAGCAAAACCAACAAAATATCTCTTAGCTGCCTCATCTACGTGAAATTTTTGTTGCATGTATCTATCAGAAAAGTAAGTTTCATCATCTAGTTCTTCATTTAATTCAACATTTAAATCAAATTCATTATAACTATTATAACTAAGCTCATTATTTTCTTCGTTTCTTATAGAATTATAGTTTTCCCAATCTAAAGTTTCATTATTGTCAGACTCACAGTTCTTACTTTTAGTTTTATCAACAAGTAATTTTAAAGATATTATGCGACCTATTGAAGAATTAAATTGATATACCGAAGGATTGCTGTTAAAGCCGCCTCGTTCTCTTACTTGAGAAAAAAAGTTCTCAAGAGGATCGTGATTGAATCTATTTGTAAGAATATAATTTAAATTGGAATGAAATTGTAAAATGTATTTACTGATAGAAAAAATAGCATTAATGGATTGAATTAAACCTGGAATGCAAAAGTTTATCGATTTCTTTGAGGGGGCGTTTTTGTTTATCAATTTTATATCTTTTAAATATTGCTTCATATCAGTCAAATGGGTCCAATTATTCCCCTCTCTTTGAAGAGGCCTTTTAAATATTATTGTAGCATATAATGATCTACTATCAAGCATATCAAAGCAGTTGTCCATTTTTACTAAAAACTTTTCTGTTGCTTTAGCTACTTGTTTTTTTTTTCGCTTTTAAATTTATTCAAGCTTAGACAAGTTCTTAAACCAGCAGCTGTGCTTTGACTAAAAATTTGGGTAGCTAATTTTACTTTAATGCTGTCAAATTTCCCAGAATATATATGTTTTTTAGTCAGTTTTGGGTATAATTTAACTATCTCGCTTGAATCAAAATTATGCAAATCTTGAATTACATCCCAAGATACTCTTCCGTCATTTGTTTCAAAATCATTTGAAAGTAAAGTGTTTCTCAAAGATTTAAAAAGATGAGGCACATCAAAAATAGCATAGATTTTATGGTTCTGAAATTTAAAGAAACGTTGATCCGTAGTAACTTTCAATAATCTGAAGCATTTTCGATTATTAGAACCCTGGTCGCAAATAATTGCCTTAACATTTAAATTTAAATCTAGTGTCAATTGAATATTTTTAAGCAGAATGTCTTTAAAAGTTTCACCTTCTGTACAATTTCCCGAAACATAGTATGATAAAATGTACTTCCAATTGGTTACTATTCCTCTAACCATAAAGACCAGTATATGATCTCCAGTATTATTGTTTCTGTCCCCATCTCCAAAATCAATAAATCCATCTACCTCATCAGTAGCTTGATTATAGGTGAGTTCTTTTTTAATTTTTATTTCATCCATTAAAATGGAGTATAGTTTTTCATCATCTTTCATCTTTAATATTTGATTTTTTAAATTAGTCAAAAGCGAAATATTAAAACCAGGCTGTAAGTTTTTAAGAGGTATCCAACGATTTAAAGAACTTTGACTTGGTAAATTGAATTCAAGAGTATTTCTCATAAAATTATAACACTTAGCCGACTTAAAATTAATATTTTGAGCCAGATCCCTCTGTTTCTCAGGCCATTCTGCGTTCTTTCATGTAATATATTTCATTTTTGGTTCTTTTTTCGAGTTCTTACAACAAATTGTTGAATAATCATAATCACTTTTAGTAATATGTTTTTTTAAGGGTGGAGATATTTCTTCGAACTCCTTGAATGTCAGATCTGTATTAATGTTCGGTATCATTATTTGGTTACTTTGGATATCGTTACATTTTTTGCTGAATTAGTATTAGTATTATTGTTATTTTTATTAATTTCACTACTATTACTTTGTTCAGCAGTAAATTCATAAATAAGAGAGGGATTATTTAAGTGTAAGAGGGGCACTGAATTTTTTTTTAATTTCTTTTTGTACAAATCACAAATACGAAAATGTTTGCCACATATATACTTATTCTTAGAGTTAAAATTTTTCGTAAATCCACAATTTTCGTACCACTTTTCTTTTAATAATTTATCTAATGGAAACCTGAAAATCCGATTATCTCTATTAGAACCAAAACATGCATTAATACAACATTTTTTCAATTTAGTCATAGGTTTTTTAATATACTCATCTGGAATTTTTTTAAATTGTATTTCCCAATCAAAAACTAGGTTTTTTAATATACCCATCTGGAATTTTTTTAAATTGTATTTGCCAATCAATTTTTTTTAACTTTGTTTTACCTAAATAACATTTTTCAAAATGCGCAGTGCAAATAACTTTGTTTTTAAAATTTATATTTTCAAGTTTACAATTGTTCAACCATATATCGCGAATTTTGCTATTTTCTTTGGGGAACTTTATTAGTCTAATATTTGAAATTGAAATATTGCCTTTTTTATTAGGACAATTTAAAACACTACACTTAATAGAATTTTTCAATTTAGGATTTAAAAGTTTCACATTCATTTTTCATAAAAGTATTTTACTATTGATTACCAACAAAATAAATTTAAATTACTTTACAAAAATTCTTTGTTAAATTTTATACCTTACACTAATTACTTTTCTAATTTTTATGTTAAATCCACTTTTAAACAATTAAACCTTAAGAAAATCGATAACAAACAACTACACAGATAATAATAGAAACATAATATAATAATACAATTCTATAATAATAGAAACATATATAATAATAGAAACATATTATATATACACATATTAATTCTGATCATAAAGATCAAAAAGTTCTCATATTGATTATTCATAACAATTAAAAGCGTATAACAATATCAATAACAAAACAGAAACAATATCAAAAAAATAATAATAAACAGAGAATAATAAAAAACAGCCAACTCAAATAGGAATTCTGTTATACTTTTTTTTTTCTCTATACTATACAATACACATTATACATATACATATGTACCTAATTTAGTATAACAGGTTGTTAAAATATTTTTAGTGTACATACTCAATTTATTGTGTATTCATATTTTATGGTACCTAATGTCGATTGAAATATTGGAAATTTATTTTGCTTAGAACATCTATCAGTGTTTTTAACCTATGCTTTTGGTAAATATGTTTAACCTTTATTAATAATAATTTTGTGTTTAAACCAAACTTTGAAATTTTTAAACCCAAACTTTAAAAACTTTTCACATTTTCAGCCTAGTTTAGAATATTTAGCACTATAGCTTAAGCCTTTTAAATTACAAATTAAAACATAACTGATGTAGTAACCAGAAAGTTAAATTTAGAATAATCAATAAACTTTAATAATAATAAACTTTAAAAACTTTTAAACTAAACTTTGAAAACTTTTCATATCTTCACCCTACTAATTTTTTTGCATAAGGTTAGAAGAACTCAAATTGTTATAATAGAATGTAAATTTGATTTTTGGTAAGTATGTTTAAACTTTAATAATAATTTTGTATTTAAATCAAACTTTGAAATTTTTAAACCAAACTTTAAAAACTTTTCATATTTTTATCCTAATTTAAAATATTCAGCACTATAGCTTTTTTAATTTAAAATATCAAAGACACAATCCTTTTTACTCATTTTGCATACTGGACGTTAATTCGGTCCTCCGAGAGTCCGCTTTGGTCCTAAAGGTCCCCTTCACTATATAGTCATAGTGAAAGTTATACATATCCAATTTAGAGAGCTCTAGGACTATGAAATCCAAGTATATCGGCTTATCATATAACAATTTCAGCGCATTTAACTGAACCGCAGAAAGATTTTCATTGAATATTGCAATGGAAATTTGGTTTCATAATCAATGATCTTGCCCCAAGATGTTTCTCTCTATTCTCACAAGAATCGGCTATTTTAACTATTTTTCTTTTATCAATGTTTTCCATAGTTTTACCATAAACAGCATTATTCATTAATTTAAAAAAATCTTTTTCAAAAGAATTCGTTGCTAAAGCTCTATGGCTAGTATTGAAGTTAATATACTTTTTTAACTAATCAGATTGTTTAAACTGTATTACTCTATGAATCTTTTCAAAAATTAGGCCATGTTTTAAGCATTGCTTCAAATTTTTATAATGAATTATATAATTTTTTTTATCATTTAACTGTAATAATAGTTTATTTATTTAACCATTGGGAGGTTTTTTGCTTTCAAATCATTGTGAATGTCATGTAATGATTGAGGATATTTTAAATCTACTTCCAAAACGTAACCTATTTCAGAATCATCAGAAATTTCATCTACTTGCAAATCTGATGTATTTTCAAGCCACTTAAAAGAACCGTACGGAAGTAGTTGCGTCATGGCCCAACCATATAAATTATTTGCATCTAAATATATTCAGATATATTCTGATATATGATATATCTGAATATATATTATATATATTCAGATGGTTCTGCAGGGTTATATTGATCCCCCATATATTTATTATTTGATTTAGCATATTTTTTTGAACATTGGCTAAACCTCCACGAATACTTTGTTTAAAAAAATTAAACATATTAATATCGTCAAATAATTCAAATTCTACTTTTGTATATTTTAACATAGCATCCCAGGTAAGACCTGGTAAAGTAAAATATTGAGCTGGATCTAAATTATAAATTTTCATGCAAATTTCCCTAAAATTTTCAAATATGTCTGTTAGTAAAAAAACTTCAGTTTTTAAGTAGAGCTTCAAATAATCTTTTAAAGTTTGACACTGAAAGATATCCCAAACTTTTTTAGCATGAAGATAATCTTCATCTGAACATAAAGTATCAGTCATCTGATTTTTGAAGACTTTTTGTGGGGGTAAATAAATTTCGTTGAGCTTTTCTATTAAATCTATATAATCATAAGGAAAAACACCCTTTCTAATTAACAATTCTAATTTTTCATTACTTTGAAAAGGTGTTTTAACGGTTTCTAACTTTTCTCTACCTAAATTTTCTGTCAATGATTCAAGACTGGATTGCATTAACCTATACGAATCTAAAAATTTTTTTTGAAAATATTTCTTTGTTCCTTCAATAAAAATAGATTTGGTTACAGAAATATAATTTTCATTGTTTAAGGGTAGAACTGAAATAGTACCCTTTACCGAATTTAACTCTTTAAATATTAAATGAATATCATAATTCGAAAAATTATGAAAGAATATATGGAAAAACTTAAGTATACAAAATAATATACTACAAGAAGTAAGAACTATGTGCTGGACCAGTATATTAACCTGTTAGATGACAATGGTCTTGTACACGATTTTCATTAGATAGAAATATTTTTTCACAAATATGACATGTATCACTATAGTAGATAGGTAAGCACTTGGGCCAGACAGGTCAAGGTCACCAGGAAGTCGGTCAAGGTCACCCGGAAGTAGGTCAAGGTCACCCAGAAGTAGGTCAAACCGTATTTAGGTCAGACAGGAAGTAGGTTGATGTCATAAAAATAGGTCAGACAAGCGCCGGCGGCGGCCGCCAGGCAAGTCTAGTTGTTTATAAAGATTGTATACTTGTTTTAAGTAATAGGTAAACATGGAAATAGTAAGAAAAAATTGCTTTTTATTTTTGCTTGCAATCTTGAGATGTTTTTGCTTGCATTTTTGATATGTTTGCATTTATTTCTTGTTTTCTTTTTCTATCGTTTTTTTTTATGACAAGTATTTAAAGAAGAGGAAGGAAAAACCATTAATTAGTTGTTATGTAAGAATGTTGAAAAAAAAATATCTAACGTGGTACATGTTTACTTATTGATGTATACTTGGCTAAAGTAATAGGTGGATATAAAAATAATAAGAAAAAATGCTTTATAAAATTTAAATAGAAAAATTAAAACAGAACAAAATAAGTGTAACTATATTTCTTTAAAATTTTGCAACTATTTTAAAAATAAAAGAAAAAGTGAAAACTGGTTTTTTAAATCTTACATAAAGATTCAACCTTAACAAAATTGATACAATTTTGAGAAGAATTTATTCATTGTTGTTTTCTTTTTTTTTCTATGAAGTATTTAAAAGAGGAAATAAAACATTGTTAGTATCACCGTATAAGATGTTATTATTATGTAAGAATGTTGGAAAACAAGAAAAAGAATAAAAAGCGATTCAAAATAAGTTAATTGCTTTTGATACATAATAGTGTAAAAATAAAAAAAAATTAAACAGATTTGTTTATATGTTTGAAATAATTTTTTCAAATAACAAGCAAAACATTATGTATAAATTGTGTAAAAAGTTAAAAAATGGTTAATAGAATGAAAATTCTAAGATTGGAAACGTTCGCGGTCGGTTGTTTATAAATGCACGATAAAATCTATAAAATCAGTGAATGTAAAAGGATTTAACATTTTTGGGAAAAAATTGGAGTTTATAATAAATCCAGTACCAGACAACAAAGATCCAATAGATTGGATTAAAATTGAAAAATTATTGAAGAATTATTCAGCAATTTAATTGAAAATGTTGACCCTAGTGACAAAAATGGTGTCACTTTTGGATGCCAAAGTTTTCATGAACGTGGTCCAGCCTGGATCAATTTTAAAGAAGCAAAAGACCTTGACATTTCCGAAATTTGGGAAGTTATTTCAAAAATTTTCCAAAGCAACTTCGAAGGATTATCTACAGATACGTTCTGTATAAATGTTACATATGTACGACTTCCAGCGGGAAGAGGTAGAGGAAAAAGATACAACAATTTTGAAGAAGAATGTAATAAAAGAAGAGGCATAATTTCAATTAAAAACAAAGATAATCTATGCTTACCACGTGCGTTAGTTGTTGCTATCTCATTCATGGAAAAATTTGTTCACTACTGTAAAATGCGAAAAGATGTAGGTCAACTTCAATTGAAAGCAGCGTTACAACTAATTAGAAATTCAAATGTAAGCATCCCAGCAAAAGGTGCTAGTATCAGTGAGCTGAAAAAATTTCAACTGTACCTCTCTAAATATCAAATTGTAGTTTTTGATTTCATAGGAAAAGGAAAATCGATTATTTTTCAAGGTGAAGAAGATAGGGAAAAAAGATTGAATTTGATATACGATGAAGGTCACTTCAATGTAATTACATCATTAACAGCAGCATTTAGTTGTGATTACTTTTGCCAAACATGTAATGTGCCGTATAACAATAGATAGTCTCACAGATGTAAACAGTTGTGTTTCTTTTGCAATTCATCTCCAGCATGTGACGCAAATTTTCCAAATATTAAATGTGATGTATGCAATTGAAGTTTTAAAGGTCAAACTTGTTTTGATAATCATAAAGCAACATCATCTACAAATAAAAATCTATTTGCACTCTAATAAATTCCTGTACAAAATGCTTTAAAGTATGCAGAGCTGATGTAAATCATATATGCTATGGACATTTGTGTAAAAACTGTAATACAAATGTTGCTTCAGATCACCAATGGTTTATTACACCATGTAAAGAATTTCTCGAAACGATCTCGAAACAACTCAAGATGATATCATCGGTGAGAAACTTCATGAAGGTATTGCAATAGGGGATATAATTGAACATCAGCCTGATTTATGTATTTTTAAACAACGTTGCACGCATTGTATATTATCTAATGTTGAAAGATGCAATTTTTATGGACTCGACAACATGTGTTGAAACAAAATCCAATACAAATGTTTTTAGAATATATACTCAACCAAAGAAAAATATTTGATAAAGTTGTAGTTATTGCACATAATGGACAAGCATTTGATAATCAGTTTTTATTACACTATATCTTAGAAAAAACCATCATCAAACCAAAACTAATTATGAGGGGAAGAAAGATAATTTTAATACTGTTAGATAACGTGAAATTTATTGATTCATTAAACTATTTTCCAATGCCGTTATCTAGTTTACCAAAAGCGTTTGATTTAGACATAAATTTGAAAAAAGGATATTTTCCTCATATGTTTAATCGTAAAAACAATATAAAATATAATGGAAAGTTACCCGATCGTAAATATTACTGTTATAATTCAATGAGTGCACCGGAAAGAAAACAATTTCTTGAATGGTATGAAGAAAATAAAAACAAGTCTTCTAACCTCCAAAATGAACTTGTAGAATATTGTATGAATGACGTAAAAATTTTGACAGCAGCCTGTATTAAATTCAGACAACTATTTTTGGAAGAATGTAAGGTTGAGCCATTTTTAGAGGCCACTACAATTGCTTCAGCGTGTAATTTGGTTTTTAGAAGGAATTTTTTAAAACCGTATACAGTTGGACTTATACCTCAACAAGGATATCGCTTATCAAAAAACCAGTCAATCATTGTCATAAAATGAAACAAAAACAAAGAAAAATAAAAATTCAGCATAATGGTAATGGAAAAGAAAAAGTTTTTTTTGGTCTTCGTGTTGACGGATGTTGTACAGACATAAAACAAATATTTGAGTTTTATGGCTGTTATTACCATGGCCATCCAAAATGTTTCAAAAATAATAATGATAAAAAATATGTACGATCTTTAGATCCAATAAATTACGATCTTTAGGTTATCAAGTAATTGAAAAGTGGGAGTGTGAATTTCGAAACGAAATGACATCAAAAGAATACGAAGCATTTTTCTCAAAATTGAAGAACGAAAGTTTGATACCACTAAAACCACGTGACGCGTTTTATGGCGGTAGAACAGGAAACACAAGAACATATTATAAATGTGCACCTGGTGAAAAAATAATGTATATAGATATATGCTCACTATATCCTTGGGTGTGTAAATACGAAAAATTTCCAGTGGGTCATCCGAAAGTTCATGTTGGACAAATTGAGTGCAATAAATTAAATTTAAATGAACTGAAGGCTTAATAAAGACATTGATACTTCCTCCAGAAAATCTCTATCACCCGGTTTTGCCTATAAATCAAAATAATAAGCTAATGTTTTCCTGCTGTCAAACATGTAGCTTGGAAATGAATAATGATGTCTGCTTTCATGAAAATCGTAGTAGGTCATATACCAGGTATGGGAGTATATTGTTAAACAATTTAATCCCCATACATCACAACAAGGAATTTTCTCTGAAATAATGAACAAGTTCCTTAAAGAAGCTTCTGGCTGGCCTAGCTTTTGTAGAAAATCAAAGGAAAAGTGCAAATATTTAGAAAAATTTTCCAAAGTGGAAGGCATAAATTTACAGTTTAACGAAATAGAAAAAAATCCTGGACTTAGATCATTAGCTAAATTAATGTTAAACTTTTTCTGGGGTAAATTTGGGCAGAGAGAAAATCAATCAAAAACAGAAATCATAAATGACCCTTATGAATTATTTACTCTTCTTACTGATCCTACCAAGAGTGTAAATCAAATATCTCCAATAAACGAAAAAACAGTTTTGGTAAATTCGGAATATAAAGAAGAAACAGCTGAAACATTATTAACAGTTAACGTTTGTATAGCTGCTTACACTACCGCACAAGCTCGTTTAAAATTGTATTCTTATTTAAACAATTTAAAAGAACGAGTTTTGTATTACGATACTGATTCAATAATATATGTAGCACGTATATAAGGAGAATATAATCCTCCAACAGTAGTTTTAATAGGAGATATGACAGATGAGCTTGAAGAATATGGAATAGGAAGTTACATTACAGAATTTGTCAGTGGGGGTGCAAAGAACTATGCATACAAAATATATAGTACCAACTCCAAATGTGAAAAAACTGTTTGCAAAGTCAAAAGTACTCGTTTAAATTATAACGCTTCACAAGAAATGAAAATAAATTTTGGCTCTATGAAACAATTAGTTAAAAAATTAAACAATTTTCAACAAATAAATATAACATTTCCTAGTATTCGTCGAACATAAGATCACAGAATTATCACTGTTCCTGAAAGAAAGACATATCGAATAAATTCCAGAAAACGAGTTTTTGCAAATAATTATACTTCAGTTCTTTATGGCTTCAAAAAGATAAAAATTTAAAAATTATTGTTAATATATTGTAAAAATTTTGTATTTTAAACTATTAAATTACAGTATTGAAAAAAAATTTTTTAATTTTACTGTTTTTAATTTTCAGAATATAGTCGAAAATTTATTTACATAATATATATATATATATATATATTTTATTCAAATTCACAGTTGCAGTTTAACTTTTCAATAATAATGTCAAAAACACAAATAGTATCTGAAATTCATCGTCCAGTCTAGACGTAGATTTCAAAGACAAAAAATATCTCAAAGAGGGTGAAATGATACATGGGAAATTGATCTTGTAGATATGTCGGCCTATCAAAAAGTGAATAATGGTTACAAGTTCCTCTTAACTGTTATCGATATATTTTCGAAATATGCATATGCCGAAAAAGTTAAATCAAAGGCAGCAGATGACGTAGTTAACAGTATAGAAAAGATTTTTAAAAGGAAGGAGAAGTCTCCAAAAAATATTCATTCTGACCAGGGCAAAGAATTTTTCAACAAAAAATTCCCAAATTTGACTAACTTATTCAAAAATGAAGGCTAGTGTTTGTGAAAGGTTTAACAGAACATTAAAATCAATTATGTGGAAACAGTTTAGTTTACAAGGAAATTTTAAATGGATAGAACTTTTACCAAAACTAATTGAAAAATATAATAACACAAAACACAATACAATTAAGTTAAAACCAAACCAAGTTACATCACAAAATGAAAAACAAATTCTTCGTTCAATTTACAATTACCCTAAAATATTTAATAAGGGAAAATTTAATGTTGGTGATTTTGTTAAAATTGCTAGGTCTAAAGGTACTTTTCAAAAAGGATATGAACCTAACTATTCAACTGAAGTTTTTAAAATAGCTTTCAAAAACAAAACAGACCCGATTACATATAGTTTAAAAGATTATAAAAATAAATTAGTTCATGGTGGCTTCTATGAACAGGAACTAACTAGTGTCAAAGACCCCAATGCTTATTTAATTCAAAAAATTTTAAAACGAAAAGGCAATAAAGTATATTTGAAATATTTAGGCTTTGATAATACTCATAATCTCAAAAATAATGGTTAAGTAAATATGATATTCTTACATAAAAAAGTATAATTAGAATTTATGTAAAAAACTTTTTCTTAACTTTAGAGGACTGTTAAATGCAACAATGTTGTAAAAATGCTAATAGAAAAAATAAAAATAGAAAAATATTAGAAAAATATTTTTATTATACTAATAAAAATAAATAATTTAGGAATAGGTAAATAAAAAATAATATTCTTTCATAAAAAAGTATAATTAGAATTTATGTAAAAGATCTTTTCTTAACTTTAGAGCACTGTTAAATGCAACAATGTTGTAAAAATGCTAATAGAAAAAATAAAAATAGAAAAATATTAGAAAAATATTTTTATTATACTAATAAAAATAAATAATTTAGGAATAGGTAAATAAAAAATAATATTCTTTCATAAAAAAGTATAATTAGAACTTATCTAAAAGATTTTTTCTTAATTTTAGAACACTGTTAAATGCAACAATGTTGTAAAAAATGCTATTTAAAAAAATTATAGTTTTATTATAATCAATTAGAATTTATTACATTAATAAACAACTTACTTTACAACCTTTGGTTTTTAACTAGTTTTCTTAAGAATTTTGATTTCTAAACAATGATAATACAATTATTTAGAAGAAAAATTTAGTATAAATAAAGTGTGATCTTTCTTAAGATATATCAATTCAAAGAAAGAGCTCAACATAATAATACAACAAGAAAGCAAAATGGAAAACACAGCAGAGATTTTGCCTACGCTCAACAAATAGAGCCAACGCAGGAGTTGGCTCCAATTAAAAGAAAAAGAATAAGAAGTCAGCAAGAATCGCAGACACATCAACAACAACATCATTACCATCATCATCAACAACAACAACAACCACAACAGCAACAACATCAGCAATTTCAACAACAAGAAGAAATCATTCTTCTTCAAGAAGAAGAACGACCAGCTAAAACAAGCTTCAAAGAAGCTTTTAATAAGAAAAATATAGAAACCAGAAAGAGTTTCTTAAAAACAAAAGATATGGAGCAAGATGCTCTATATCATATATTAAATGTAAAGCAAATTAAGACCATTTATGGTCTTAAGTGGGTCTTTGAGACCCGCAATTTAATTATATTTGTACCTCAAAAATATACTGATATTTTTGATAATTCTGATTTTGTAAAAGAAATAAAAGAAAAAGAACATTTTGTATATAAAGATAAAAATTTAAATTTAAGTATTGTAGATATATCTAAGTCTTTTGGTAAAATATATGCAAATTACCAATAAATAATGTAAATTGGTTTGTAGTTATAAGTTTTTATTATTATTAATAAATAAAAATAAAATTTAAAAAAGGTATAAATTTCTTTTATTTAGTTGCTTTATTTTTTCAGATTCAGATTTATATGTACCTAAATTGATTTTGAAATTGACAAAATTGATTTATTTAATATTTTTCTTTTTCGTAAAAACACAGGTATTTCATAAAAGAGCCAAGAAAAATTACATCATATATTAAATTTTTGAACCGGAATAAAAATCTTTACTTGCTACCTTGTAACATTTTTTCTGTATAGATCTATATGTATTTCTTTTACATTTTACATTTCTTTATTTATATACTCTGAAAACTTGAAGTTTGACTGGGTGGTACAGTATATAACGCAGTTCAATTTTATTGGTAAATCATTTTCAGTTCAATTTTGGTAAGATATTTAATTAAAATGGCAGTTGATTCAACAACATTTCCATTTACTGAAGAAACTGCAATAGTCAGTATACTAAATGAGGCCAAGTTAATGAAATTACATCCACCGTAGATGAGGAGGAATTAATGGAAACTGAAGAATTCATACCATCGTTTCAAGTCTTAGATGAAGATATAGTGGAGCAACAAATTTGGGAAATAAATAACCAAGACGGAAATCCTCACTATTTTGCAAAACTTTTTAGAAATAATATATAAGAATATTTGTGTAAATGTATATGTATATACTATATATAAGTAATTCATAATAAAAAACAAATTCAATAAAATTTAAAATTTTTTTCATTTATTGTTGTTTTTTTTAAAACATTAGAAACTTTATTTTCTAGTAGTACAGATATTTCAAAAAAGAATCTAGAATAATTGCATTGAACGCTACAACGTTGCGTTGGAATATATATTTCTTCGTGCAATTTCATAACATGTTTTTCTTGACACGTTTTTATATATTTAATAACATATTCTCGTACATTTGATTCAGCATTTTTATTGTGTATCATTACAGCTTGAAGAAAATCAATTAAGTTGTAAAATGTGTCAGCTTCCTCTTTGTTAATTCTAAGACATCGGCCAATAACCATTCTTAACCCATATTGTAAACATAATTTTGTATTCTTTATTGATTGTTTCGAGTACCTTTTATAAAATTGCTGGTAAAATTTACACCAATCACGATATTTTAAAATAACTGGCTTTTTTCCAATACGATGAAAAATGCAAGTAGCTACAAGATATTCTGTATCAAAACCAACAAGAACTTTTAATGACTGATTTTTGTTGAGAAAATATGTATAACTCAACATCAAATTTGTGTTCGAACCTTAATCTTCCATTACTACTTTTTAACTAAAGCTTTTTAATATTAATTGTATTGCTTAGGTACACAAGATTGTGAAAAATTTAAATTTCCAAATAAGTTGTAAAACATATTAATAATCAGATTGTCGTTTTCTATATGATTATCTTTGCTAAATTCATTCAAAAAAGTTTTCATGCTTAAACCAAAACATCTATACCAACCATAAACGCAACAGTATTGTCCACATACATTCGAAAGAACACTCTGTATCTGCCAATTATTAAAAACTATACTCTGATTTTTTAAATATTTCAAAATTTCCCGTTTATCTGGAACTCCACCATACGAATCAAAATATTCTGTGCAACCATGCTTTGGAATATAAAGCGCAAACCAAGGTGTTCCTGGATCTTTTATCTTGTCTGTATTTACAATTAAAAAAGTAGGTGTTTCTATTCTTTTTGGAATTTTGTCTAAAGCAAAAACTCCCTTAAAATATTTGTTTGTAAATTTGTTTCATTTTAAAACACTAGTTATTTCTAAAGTGTTCATAACTCAAACTGACTCAAATCATACACTCTACTTATTTCATTAACGTAGTTCATTAAAAACTCCTTTTTTATTTTTTCATTTGATATAATAACATCAAATTTTTCTAGCACCTGTCTTAATTCTTTATTAATTTTATCATTATGTACAGTTTCAAAAGAGTAATTTTTAAAATTTATAATTTCTTTTGTTGGGAATTTGTAAGAAAACTCTTTTACAAATTTTTTACAAGGTTCTTTAATTCCAACTAAACAAATATCTTTTACAAATAAAGTATTTTTATCGTCACAACAAAACTTTACGTCCACAAGTGCATAGGACGATGACATCTTGTTGAATATTCAAATACATGTTTCAATATTCTATTTATAGATTTGTGAATATATTTCTATTTTTATCAATTTGTATGCTTGCATCAAATTCTCCCCATAAACAATAGCAGTTAGTGTAGATAGCCTTGCCTTGTTAGAAGTGGTTTTGATAGCCTTGCCTCAATTCTAACTGTACCCTGGTTTAGTAAACCTTGGCATACTTCATTTCCAGATGCATCTGGAGTTAAATCAAAAGCAAGTATAAAAAATCCTTTACTAAATATAGACTTTGTTATCTGATGACCTTTATCATTGTGGTAAATTCCAGTTCCTGAAAAAAGTGTACTGTATGCTCTTGTGCAGGAATTATTTTCATCTCAAAAACTGGTTTCAATTGCTGAATTAGGTATTTGAACACCATTTACGTTTAACACAAATTGTGAAATATCAAAATGTTTAAAATTGTATGGCTTTTTTGATCTTTTTCCAGAGTAACCCACATTTTCTGTCATACAAAAAATTATTGTATTTGGCAACTGCCCAATAAAAACATAATCAAGTAAAATTGATGAGCTGTTCATTGGAATTGGTAAAACTTTTTACTTAAATGCGTTTATTATATTTAGCATTGGATTTCCCAATAACAGCATTGTGTGCTAACAGTAAGGTTGGATTAACGGTAACATGCCTCATAAATAGCTTTGCTTCTATAATTTTTAATACGAATGTCATTAAATACGAATGTACGAATGTCAACATTATGTATAAGTAGAGTAGGTTGATTAAACATATCTACGTGTAGTTTACCCATAAGTTCCACTACATTGCTATTATGATAAAATTTTTCGCGCTCTTTTGAACCATTATTATCAGATTTAGCTATATTTGCTTTATCTAAAATCCATCCTGCACATTCTAAATGAGTTGCAGCTGCATCTGTACCATAATTTAATAATGATTTTCTTGTAGGAAACTTCTTCAGATCGTAAAATGCTAGACTGAATGGGTTGGGTTTTAAAAATATCCAACTCAGATTTCTCCACATTGCAATATTGAATATTACTGAATTCTTTTACAGTATCAGTGAAAGAATTTTGTATATTAACAGATCTTAAACATCTTACATCTTGATCACCTATTTTTTACGGTTCAATTATATCTGTGTATATAAAAATCATATCTGGTTTAATAATTGGAATTAATTGTACACTATCTATAAAAGTTTTGAAAGCTTCTATTACACGTGATTTATATTTTTTAAATTCTGTAACTTTCGAAGATACTTGATTGAAACATGTTGTCAAAAGTCCTTCCAGGGTGTAAGCGTAATTTGCTCTTATTTTTATATCTATTTTAGGTCTAGTAACACATATTGTAGTGTAACTTATATTTTTAGGCATCTCCTCAGCTTTTGCTGGTTGTATATAATTAACATCATCGTTTATAAAATTAAAAATTCTCCAAATCAACTGTTGTTCAACTTCTTTTCTTGTAAACCTATTAAGTGGGCGTATATTTTGAATTAGTTTTGGTAGTAGAAAAACTTCCCAGTCACATATCATTTGTTTTTCTATGTATGGAATATATGATGTTCCAACTCCTATCATATCTTTCTGCATACCTTTAATAAATATTTGAGTACTTTTTTCCCATTCTTCACCACACACGAAGAACGAAATCATTAAAATAGATTTCTGAAATACCGACTTTCCACCTTGAATCACACATGTATTTATTCATTTTATTTGTAAAAGATGATAATGAATTTTCTGGATAATAGTTTATAGATGAATCATTAAGTAAAGTGACATAAAATTCATCATTTACTTGTGTGTTGTCCGTGAGCTTGTGGATTTCTCCTTACGAATTGGAAAATTAAGTTCTGTTTGAGTATTACCTGCTATAGCTGACCTTAAAACACGTCTTGATGAATTATTCAACTCTTTAGTATTTATAGTTTTTCTTTTTTCGTTGGTGGACTTGGGCTATCTAAAGGAACAGTTATAATGTCTCCTGTATCAGTTTCAAAAATTTGTACATTTTGATTTCTAATTGATTCTAAGACGTTCCAAGACGTTCTCCAACTGAAGCGGCTGACAATGCTTTTGTTAAAATACTTTCTTGAATTTCATCATCAAATACTTCGTCATCAGCTTCTTTTTCATATACTCCTTCTTCAGGTACAACTTGTGTTCCAACATTTTTATATTCAGGAAAATGCGACTGAGATTCCGCATCTATATAAATTGGTTTTGCACGAGTTTGAGTACCTTTCGTTTCCATATTTTTACTCTTTCCTCTTTATTTCTAGGAAGTTCTCGTTTTTTGTTTCTTATTTTAAATAGATTTTGTCTGTATAAATACTATTTTGGAGTGTCCGTAAGATGTTTATTTATCAATATATTTTTCATAATTTTATCCAACTCATTGAGTTCAGCATCTGCATTTTGCTTCATTTTCTCATAAATCTCGGGTTTTAGAATTACCATTTTGTTAAATGTTGTATTATTCATTTTATAAAATTTCCGATTATCCGTGATAGTACTGCACCAAGAAGTGTAGGTAAAAATCCACCGCGTTGAATAATTTTTCTTTTGCTATTTATAGATTTTTTACGGCAAATGAGTGATCTTAATTCATTTTTATACTTTCGTAATTGTGTTGTTGATTTTTTATTCAGATTACAATTATCTTTTAAAATATGCAATGCTATTTCACAAATTGTTTTAATTACTTCAGGGTCACAGTGTTTTATAATTACTTTCTGCAATTTTAGTTTAGAGGTTTTTAATAGATGCAATATATGACGATTGGTCTTCAAACGTTTCATATTCTTCCCCAAATTGTTCTAATTGATCTCTCGTACAATAACACAAACCTTTTCCAAATATATCACTTCTTAATCGAAATATGTCATTAACGTCTTGAGTAAAATCTATTAATATATAGCCATATGGGACTGACGTCACATCATTATATACTTTTTCAAATGCTTTGATTTGATTGGGATATATTTGGCGAGCTAGAGGTAATATCTGCGATTTATCTCTTGGATTTTTGAAAAGTATTAGATATTTACAGTTAAGTGAAATATCTCTTGAAAATTTACCCTTGTGAAAACATTTTGTGTTACAAATATTACTGATAAATTTCTATGATGTGATCCTCTAGTAAATAAATCACATACATACTTATCATGAGAATTTAACATCATATCATCGAAATGGATGAAACAGCATATTTGTATTAGTTAAAAACTAACATTGGTAACCTATATTTATAGGAAAAGCTCTTTTTCCGAAGTGACTATAAATGTAAATTTAGTAATTCTAATGAACATTCTTCCGTAAACCTTCAACATGAATAATCAAATTTTCGTAGTTGATCTAAACTTTTTAAAAGGAAATGAAAAGCAGTATTTCCTAAAAGAACTGACTATACTAAAAAAAGGAAGTTTAATTCCTACTGTATATCACTTCAAACCACCATACCCTGCAGAAGAACTTAGTCCAGAGAGAAATTATAATAACCAGTATTGCGAAAATAAAATAAATGGACTTAAATGGAATAACGATTTAATTGAATATTTAGACATAAAACCTGTATTAAAATACTATTTGAAATCAGCTGAAAAAATGTATATTAAAGGAGAGCAAAAAAAATATTTTCTTGAAAAGTACATTGACAGTGTTAAAATAGAAGATCTAAGCAGAGACTTACCGTCATTATCAAAGATTGAAAATTTTAAATCAACATGTCCTATACACTATACAAACACCAGTTTCAGATGTGCTGTAAAAAATTGTTTTAATGCCTATATGCATTTCTTAAAAGAAAAAAAATTCAAATTTATATACAGATAGACGTATATAATGAAAGACGTATAGAAAAATTGGATTTCACTATTTCTGCAATCTTAACATGATCATCGTAAAAAAATTTTCAACTCAGATTTCTATAAAAATGTAAAATTTCTGGTTAAATAAAAATTTTTTGAACATGTAAATAAATCTGTTTTATTTTTATATTCTTGTTTTCAAAATAGGTAGCAAATGCAATTAACCTGATGACTTGGATTTTTTTTTTTTATTCTTTGCAGATTATGCAACATACAATGAACCTAAGCAACATGTTAATCGTTAAGTATTTCCATAACTTTAATTTTTTCAACATTCTTACAAACAAAAAATATCTTACACGACAAAGTGACAATAATTATTAATTCTCTTCTTAAAAAAAAAAAAGCAAAATTGATTCTTTCTCCAATGGTTTGATCATTATGTAGACAGAAAAACAGATTTGCACTTTTTTTATGAATTTTAAAGATGCGTTGTACCTTTTAAAATTGTTGTATCTTGTAGGTTTAAACTTTTTTGTTTTCAGTTTTTTTTTTTTTTTTCAACATTCTTACATAACAATTAATTAATGGTTTTTCCTTCCTCTTCTTTAAATACTTGTCATAAAAAAAACGAAAGAAAAAGAAAACAAGAAATAAATGCAAACATATCAAAAATGCAAGCAAAAACATCTCAAAATTGCAAGCAAAAATAAAAAGCAATTTTTTCTTACTATTTCCATGTTTACCTATTACTTAAAACAAGTATACAATCTTTATAAACAACTAGACTTGTCTGGCGGCCGCCGCCGCCGCCTGTCTGACCTATTTTTATGACATTAACCTACTCCCTGTCGGACCTAATTACGGTTTGACCTACTTCCGGGTGACCTTGACGTTCTTCCGGATGACCTTGACCTACTTTCTGGTGACCTTGACCTACTGACCTATCTGGCCCAAGTGGCTACCTATCTACTCACTATTTGTATGATGAAGGTTTTCCTCTACGGTTAATCTTTTCATTGGTTTCGGTTGGTCTAAAAGAAGTGTACAATCTTTTATTAAAGCTGTGATGAAGTTCTTTCCGCAATCCAATCCCAAAAAAGTTAAAAAATTGGAAAAGTTTGTTTTTTTCATTTTTAAATTTTATAAACCATACCTGTGAAATCTTTATATATATTTAAATTATGTATTATCAAATGAACATTTTTTCTTTGGGCCAAATAGTCTATGTTTCGGTATTGATCATTATCACCTTTTGCTACTGATATTAAATTTTGAATAAAGACCTAAAATAATATCAAAAACAAGAAATATAATAATTAGAAATAAATGATATATAAATAAATATTAATTATAATACCATTTTCTTTTTCCAAGTTATTATTTACTTTTTTTTCGTTTAATTCACTGATTAAAGTAAGTAAAATTTTTCGAGTTTATATACTCTTGTAAAATACTAAAACAAGACTTTCCCTTCCATGTTTTTTTTACATTACAATTATATTCTAATTCAATCAAATTTATAATACCATCAATTAACTCAGTGAAAAATTCTTTCTGGTTAAAATTAATAAATTATTCAATAGAATAATTGTGATTATCTAATCGTGACAAAATAATTCCTTAACACCTGCAACAATTAATGCAAAAATTAATTCTTATTAAATATAAAACGTTATGTAATCACATTGACTGGCAACAACATATAAATAAAAAATATGGGCTTGGCTATTCACATATTACTTTGTTGCATACATCTCTTAAAACGAATCATTAGAAAATAAATTGAAAATTGAATTATTTCTTTGTTTTTTTTAGATAGAAGGTAGAAGGTCACGTTAATAAAAAACTGTTTGAATAATTTTTATCGCAAAACCACAAACATTCACTACATACTATAGGATATTTTTGATAATTTCATAACACTACATCTTTCCAATATAATATGTATAGTCTATTCAAAATCTAAGATTGTTGATACATGTTCCCAATAACTTCGGCGGGGTTGGTCCTTCATATGTCCAAAAGGGCCCCTTTTCAATCATACTACCAAAGCACTAATTCCATCAAATTGTTTTGATATTCAAATTTTCCAACTTGAGATCCTAAATCTCCCAACTTGGCCCCTTATGATCTTATTCCAATTCTCCGAACCTGCCGAACTCCCAACTTTCCCTTTTCCAAACCTCTAAACTTGCTGAAGCTCACTTATAACATCGTACCAAAGGCTTAAACCCCCAACCCTTAAAAATTTTTAAATCCACTTAATAATTTAATTTTTAAATTTCATAACACATATTCTCACACTCCAAACCTAAATTCAAATCCATAATACCCTTCATTCAATCACATAATATATATTTGTGATATATAAAATTGATTATATATAAAATGAGGTCGACTGTAAGTAATAGCCTTGATAGAGTAAGGCAGTTGTCGCAAAATTTAGATAGTAGAGCAAAAGCAGAGGCGATGCTTAACTCACTGATGGACAGCATTGCACGGGCCTGCGAATTATTTATGCCACGGAAAAGATGGAGAGAAAACAAGCGTCCTGTATACTGGTAGACGGAGCAAGTAGCAGAAATAAGAAGGAAATGCTTGCACCTACGCCGGGTGCCACAGCGGATCAGAAATAAACCAGAGGTGATGATTACATCGATGAAGCACAAGATTGTTAGAAAACAACTTCGAATTACCATAAAATGAGCAAACTCAAAAAATGGAGAGAACTATATGTGAATGCCGAGCTCTGGGGACTGGGATACAAGATTGCAATGAAGAAGTTCAAAGCTCCAGCAGCCGATAGTGCAATAACAGCAGAAAAAATGGAAATCATTGTAGATGCGCTTTTCCCATATCCCATAAGAAACGAAATATATTCAGTGCACGTAAGTGAGAAAATACCAGTATTCACCTTAGGCGAGGTAGAAGCAGCTGCGAGGTCTCTTAAAAACAAGAAAGCACCTGGAACTGAAGGGATTCCTAACGAAGCCATAAAAGCAGAAGTCGATGTCTGCCCAGAGACAATGCTAACATGTACAATATTGTTTAAAAGAAGGTGTTTTTTGCAAGAAATGAAGGAGGCAAAACTAATATTGATAGACAACGGCAAAAGAGAACGTTTTACGCTTTCATCTTACAGACCACTGTATATGCTTGATACAGCTGGGAAGCTTCTGGAGAAATTATTGAAAGCTCGATTGGGTGTGACCATAAGATCTGCAGGGGATGTGGCAGATAAGCAGTTTGAATTTAGACCGGAGAAATCAACGCTAAATGCTCTTCAAACGGTGACAAAAATTGCAGAAGCAGCTGAAAAGGGAAACCACTAATCCAGGAAAATGGTTTTTCTTGTAAAACTGGATATCAAGAATGCTTTAACTCAGCGAGGTGGAATGATATGATAGAGGCATTGCAAAACATATTCCACATACCCACTTATCTTCAAAGAATCTTGGAAGATTATCTTAATGAGCGAAGATTAGCATACAATACCGAAAGCGGAACCAGAAGAAAACAAGTCACTGCAGGAGCTGCCCAAGGGTCCATTCTGGGACCAGATTTGTGGAACGTGGTTTACAATGGTTTACTTCGAATAGCGATGCCAGAAGGGGCTCTACTAGTGAGCTATGCAGACGATGTGGCAGCAGTCATCACAGTACGAAGCATGGAAGAGGCACAGATCAAACTGAACCAAGTCATGAGAAGGGTGTATAACTGGATGCAACTGCATGGATTAGAATTAGCAGCAGAAAAAACAGAAACTGTCATCTTAACGGAAACGGATTCCAACAATAATTACAATGCAAGCTGGCGCCCAAACAATAGAGACAAAAGAATCTGGGATACAAAATACCTGGGGATCATGTTGGACGCGAGATTCACGTTCTGGAAATAAATACAACAAGTCGAAGTCGCAGCGAGGAGTACAAACCAAATAACTATGCTTATGGCGTGTATTAACGGGCCGAAACCAAGGAAAAGGCGTTTGATCATGACGGTGGCGCAATCCATATTACTGTACAGTGCGAGATATGGGCGAACGCTCTTGACAAAGAATACTGCAGGAAGCAACTAACGGCGGTACAAAGAAGAAGAGTTCTTCGCGTCGCGTGCTCCTATCGAACGGTTTCGCATACGGCGATAAGAGTTATCGCAAACGTTATCCCGATTGAATTGCGGGCGCGCGAGTGGAACAGCATTTTCAATAGGGATCGGGGAACCAGCAAGGAGAAGCAATGAAGGAGGCAAGAGTGATCACCATTGAACAATGGCAAAAAGATGGGACAACGACCGGAACGGCAGATGGACAGCCCATCTGATTCTTCAGTTAGAAGCTTGGAACAATCGGCTACGCGGAATGGTCAAATTCTATACTACACAGTTCTTGTCGAGACATGGATGCTTTCGTTTCGTATTCAAAATGGGCAAAGTAACCAGCCCGGTATATTTGGAAGATTGATGAAACTTAAATAAGGATCACCAAAAACGCAAGCGAAAATAGCACAATCCAACCCGAAGTAATGCGAGAGAGGTTCCAGGCTGGAATTCATCGTGGGAGCCGAGTTGGGTGTTTTTGAGTGAGTAACCCAGAGAGCTCAGAGCCCCAATTTAACATCAAGGGAGTCTCACAGTTTTGAATACACAAAAAAAAATTTATAACACCTTTAAGGTTTTACACATAATATAAATGAAAGAAAAATCTTTCATTTATGAGCGAATGCATTTCAATATGATTATCATGCAATCATTAGCATTCTTATTTTTTTTAACTTCAAAATGAATTATTATTATTATTACTATTATTATTATCACTATTATTTCTATTATAATCACTATTATTATTATTTGTATTATTACTACTGTTATTCACAACATTAGTGCTAAAAGACGAGTTCAAACTTAAGTTCGCAGATATATCAATTAGTTTGTCCGTAAAAGGTATATTTTCAGACTGAACTGGAAGGGAAGATTTTATTTGAATTAAATATTCACGAAGATTGATGGTTTGTTAAACCTCAGAACTAGGCCGTGTGAGTAGTTCCAACCTGTTAGAAGAAAAACCTATTAGAACGCTCGTATCACTTACGATAGAGTCATTACAATTAGGAACTTGCAAGTTATTAAAATTTTTAAATTTATATATTATAAATCTTCCGTTAAGGATTCGAAAGTTACGACATGTTACCTTATTACACTTAGGTATTGTAGAGATGTGAAACATAAAAAAAAATTTTTAAATTTATTTTTTTGGAGTTTAAAATACTTACATATATGCACCATAAAATAATTTATAAAAAAGTATTCTAATTTAAAATTTAATGGCATAAAGTTACCTTAACTAAGTTAATTTTCAAATATTTTACTAGTACATCAAGGTACAATATACCATAGCCCAAAGTACAATGCCTGATTGTACCTTCAACCATTTTGACATCATAGGGAAAACGGATTTAGTTCACCTTTTAACGAAAAGATATTTTTCAAATTTTCTCGTACGGTTTAGCTATTTAATCAAATAAAGGAATAGTAAAATTAGAATATTATATTTCCAGTTAAAATTTCAGGAGTTATTAATAATTTATTCGAAAACAGTTCAAGGTACATGCACTGACTTCCCCTACATAAAATTAAAATAAATTAAAATTAAATAAAAAATTCAATTTATTCAAGAATTGTCAAAATTTATTTTCGAAAAGAATTCAACACCAACTCGGATATATAATTATCTGAAAACAGTATCCGAAACAATTGTTTTCTTATTTAGATTTATCGTAATATCTATAAATGAATCTTCTGGTACATTCAATTCGGATTGATTATCTACTAAGTCTTTTTCACAGTCAAGGCATTGCATTGATATTTTGTCTCCTACATATCCATATAGTACTTTAGAAGAACTAAAATTGTTTCAAAATGGCGGTTGCTTCAAAATTGTTTCAAATTGTTTCAGATGAAGTATTTTGGGAATGGTGTATTAATGTTATATTTTGTCTGTTTTGTTTCTCCTGTTTTTTAAAGGCACAGTTTAAAAAACTTTCTTACCTACTCTACATTTTGTTCTAGCTTTGATTCTCTATATACATAAATATAGGGTGTTCAAAATTGAGGTATCATTTTAATTTTAATAAAAAAAGACTTTTTTTTTGAAATATTAAATATATTTTTATTTTAATTTATTACAAATAGGTTCCGGTTAATAATGAAAAATTATGTCGGCCAAGTGGCCCCCTCTACTACTTCGGCAGGCTTCCAATCTTTTACCAAAATTCTGAATCACGTTGTTCAATAAACTGTTCTCAATGGTTGAAATCTGCTCGACAATGTTGTTTTTAAGCTCTTGAATTGTTGTGGGATTATAACTGTACACTTTCGATTTCACAAAACCCCACAAAATAAATCCAACGGTGTCAAATCGCACGATCTTGGTGGCCACATCATTCCTCCTCTACGAGAAATAATGCGATCTTTGAACTTTTCCTTCAAAAGATCCATTGTTTCTTTTGTTGTGTGGCAAGTGGCACCATCCTGTTGAAACCACATATTCTCTACGTCCAAATTATCAATTTCCCGCCACAAAAAGCTTCGGATCATCTCCCTGTAGCGATTTCCATTGACCGTAATCGCATTTCCATTTGCGTTTTCAAAAAAATATCGTTCGATGATTCCTCCTGACCACAAACCACACCAAACCGTAACTTTTTGTGGATGTACTGGTTGCTCTAAGATAATCCTTGGATTCTCTTCACCCCAAATGCGGCAATTCTGTTTATTGACGTAGCTATTGAGCTGGAAATGAGCTTCGTCGGTGAAGATTATTTTGTTACAAAAATTCTCATTTTCTTCTTGTTTTTCGATTGCCCAACAAACGAATTGCCGACGAAATGCATGGTCAGTTGATTTTAATTCTTGCGTCAGCTGGATCTTATAAGCCTTTAAATGGAGATCACGATGCAAAATGTTGAATAATGTGGATGATGTTTAATTGCTGCGAACAATGACGAATGGAACTTTTTGGATCTTCTTCAACACTTCTGCTCACAGCTGCTACATTCTCGGTTGAACGGCCAATACGTTGATAAATGTTGCCTCTGTTATCAAGAACAGATCCGGTTTCTAGAAATTTATCAACCATCAGCTTGATGGCACGATTTGTTGGAGCATTTTCTCTACCAAATTTTGTTCGAAATTTCCTAATTACATCTTGAAAACTACCATTTTCAAAAAATGTTGTAATAACAAAAACACGTTGTTCGTTCGTGTAACGTTCCATATTAACTAACCGGAATGTATTTAGAATATACCTAAAGAAACCTCGTATAAAAATTACAGGTAGAAAAAAAATGGCGGCAAAATCGAAATGATACCTCAATTTTGAACATATATTATCTTACTCAATTGTGTTACACTGCTACTTAATTATAGTCATTTTTTTACAATATCTTAAATACATTTTAAATTAGTTAAATATAAATAAAATTTAATTAAACAAAACATCTTCTCATTATTAATTAATGTTTTTGTTTTAATTCTTATTTTTCAAATAGAAATTATGTAATAGGAAATTATTTTATTTAAATTTTTTATATCCGAAAATAAAATTTCATAACGCATAGGAAGAAGTTTCATTCAAAACTAACTTTTATTTATATTTACAATCTCTACGGTGGCCATTTATAAATGTAATCAGCATAATGGCAATGGCTTTATCTCGGACTTGATCTCGGATTATTTGTAGAAAATTTTATTTTGTGTGTTAACACCCTCATATTATAAATATGGATCCAAATAAAAAAAATGTACAACTAAATTGAATAAAGTTGGCAACAAAAAATGTGGCAATTCCGATGATGCTATTACTTCTTAGGAACAGAATGAGCACAATGCTCGTGCAGGTAAAAGTGTAGAATTCTTCCAAGGTGGCATTTAGATGGTTTTGTTCTTTTATATTTGGTCTTTTGTTAGATAAGCTGTGCAGGTTATTTATACATTCATAATGTAGTTGTCATAATATCATTATACAGTATTTTATTGTATCAGACATTTGCTTAAACCAAGCATCAGTTATGATGTTCATTTAGTGAGCTATCACAATTAATTGAAAAAAAGTCATCATTTACAAGGGTTAGTATGTTAATAAATGATAATACACATTGATAATTTTGATACAATGTGATTTTCATTACAGCGATTTATCTACGAAACTGTTAGAGCATAGATAGCAATTACAAAAATTACATGTGTGTAAAAGAGAAAACTCTATAAAAAAATCGTGCAGCGATATTTTTATATTTCGAAATATTGTCCATACAATTCACAAAAATCGCTCGTAAATTGTTTGGAGTTTGATTTTTTGTGGAATTTTATCGGTTATTTTATTTTTAATTTTTCACAATTTGTACGGGAAAGTAGAAATTTTAGTCGTGTTTCATGAAGTTTAACTTTTTAAGTCACTGTTGGCCCACATCCGAGAGGAAAAGAACCCAACAATTTACAAGGTATGCCCTTGTAAATTTATAATATTTAAATAAATAAAATAAATTTTTAAGAATAATAATTATTGGTAATATTTAATTATTAATAAAATAACTATTTACTATGTTAAATTCCAAATAAGATTTCAATATTGTTGATGGAAAATCCAACCACAGAAAGAGCTTATATAAAAAGAGGTTGTCAAAATCTTGTGCTGAATACCGTAATATTTCCCCCCCCCCCACTTTCTTATTGAAAGTATACTATATTTTGCTCTTTCTTTAACGACGATAAATCGCCGATAATTTTTCAATGAAAATCGATCTTTATTTACTAATTATTTAACACCTCTATTTATGTTTTATATATCTTCCGATGGGCCTAAGAATAATAGTAATGAAACACTAAAATGATATTTATTTTTATTTAATTTAAAATTCGCATTAAATTAAGGGCATTATTTAAGACTCATTCATGTAGTTGGTAACTTTAGAAATTGAATACTTTTTCCATTAGTACGATTTTACCACAAAGTACGATTTTACACAACTGAGTTGTCATCACTGAGTCAATTTTAATATTAGATATCTTTCTCGAAACAGTTCACTTTACATGTCCTGATGTCCCGCTCTTTTTCCAACGCCATTTGGAGAATTTTTTTTAGTTGAAATTTTATTTTTAACCGGTAAGGTGAATAAATAATAATTTTTATTTTGAGAAAAGGTTAAAAATAAAAAAACAATGTCGAGTATTGCTTTGGATAAGGACACTTTTATTCGCCGAATAAAACGATTTTACTCCGAATGGAAGGTAAATATTTTTAATAGTACATATTTATGTAAATATTTTAGTGGTCGCTTGCTCTTTTTTTTTTTTAAATAGGAACCATCGTTTAAACATGATGATGCATTTAAAAAAATTGATTGTATTATGTCTGCTGTAGGTACCGATGATGAAACAGTATATAGCAAGTCAACTGCACTTCAAGTTAGTATAAATTTTAAACATTACCTATTCAATAATAAATGTATTTTTCAATAGACGTGGTTATTAGGATATGAACTTGCAGATACAATTTCTGTTTTCACAGAAAATGAAATATATTTTTTGGCAAGTAAAAAGAAAATTGAATTTCTTAAACAAATTGAAAGCAGTAAAGAAGAAGAAACTCCAACAATTAAATTATTAATAAGAGACAGAGTGCGTATTATTTTTAGTAAGTTAACATAAATATTTTAAAATTTGGATTTTAGAATGATAAGGATAAATCAAATTTTGAAAAGTTGTTGGAGGCTATGAAAACATCAAAAAAGGGCAAAAATGTTGGTGTATTTTCTAAAGATGGATTTCCGGGAGAATTTTGTGAAGCTTGGAAGGCTGCATTTAAAAAAAAAAATTTTGAAAATGTTGATATATGTGTATCGATTGCTTATGTGATGGCCACTAAAGATGAATCTGAGCTAAATACTATGCGAAAAGCTTCTTTAGCATCGGTAGATTTGTTTTCTAAATATTTAAAAGATCAGATAATGGATATTATTGACTCTGATAAAGTAAATTATATTTAATATTCACGTCAATAAAATATAATATTCCATTTTTTAGAAAGTAAAACATTCTAAATTAGCCGAAGGAGTAGAAGGAGCTCTGACTGACAAAAAATATGTAAGCGGAGTAGACACTACTCAATTAGATATGTGCTACCCACCAATAATTCAATCTGGAGGAAATTACAGTCTTAAATTTAGCGCCATTAGTGATAAAAATACTTTACATTTTGGATCTATAGTTTGCTCATTGGGAGCACGTTACAAGTCTTATTGTTCTAATATTAGTAGAACCTTACTTGTCAATCCTACAGAAGAAATTCAGAATAACTACAACTTTTTAGTAAATTTGGAAGAAGAAATTTTAAAATCACTTAAACCTGGGATGAAATTGAATGAAATATATGATGTCGCTCTAAAATACGTTAAACAACAAAAGCCTGATTTAACTGAAAATTTAACTAAAACTTTCGGCTTTGTTATGGGTATAGAGTTTCGGGAAAATTCTGTTATAATTGGGCCAAAGTGTACAGCGGAAGTACGGAAGGGAATGGTATTTAATGTTAATTTAGGTTTGTCTGGGCTAACCAATAAAGAATCATCAGATAAAGAAGGGAAAACCTATGCATTGTTCATAGGAGATACTGTGTTGGTGAATGATGAACCACCAGCAGCTATTCTAACCCCTGCTAAGAAAAAAATTAAGAATATCGGGATATTTATTAAAGAAGATGAGGATGATGAAGAAGAAGATGATAAAGACGAAATTGATGATAATAAAGGACAGGAAATTCTGGGTAGATCCAGACGTGCGAATGCAGTTCTTGACAATAAGTTGCGAAATGAACATAGTGCAGAAGAGAAACGGAAACAGCATCAAAAAGAATTAGCGCAAATTTTAAATGAAAAGGCAAGGGAACGTTTAGCAAAGCAAAGCGGAGCTAAAGAAACTGAGAAGGTTAGAAAAAGCACTGTTTCTTATAAAGGTGTAAGTCAAATGCCTCGAGAAGATGAAGTAAAGGAATTGAAATTGTACGTGGATAAAAAATATGAAACGGTTATAATGCCAATTTTTGGTATTCCCGTACCATTTCATATTTCAATGATAAAAAATATTTCACAATCGGTAGAAGGTATATTTAATACTCATTTAAATATTTTTTATTTGTAATTGTAATTGGTTTTAGGTGATTATACATATTTGCGTATTAATTTTTTTCATCCAGGGGCTACAATGGGGCGTAACGAAGGTGGAATTTATCCCCAACCAGAGGCAACCTTCGTCAAAGAAATAACGTATCGTAGTACAAATATAAAAGAACCAGGTGAATTATTAGCGCCTTCGTCTAACTTAAACAATGCATTTAGATTAATTAAAGAAGTTCAAAAACGATTTAAAACACGTGAAGCAGAGGAGCGGGAAAAAGAAGATTTAGTAAAGCAAGACACTCTTATATTATCGCAAAATAAAGGCAACCCAAAACTAAAGGATTTGTATATTCGCCCAAATATAGTTACCAAGCGTATGACAGGAAGCTTAGAGGCGCATACAAATGGTTTTCGTTATGTGTCAGTTCGAGGAGACAAAGTAGATATTCTTTATAATAATATTCAAAGTGCATTTTTTCAACCATGTGATGGTGAAATGATAATATTACTACATTTTCATTTAAAACATGCTATAATGTTTGGTAAAAAAAAACATGTTGATGTTCAGTTCTATACCGAAGTGGGTGAAATAACCACTGATTTAGGTAAACATCAACACATGCACGATCGAGATGACTTAGCTGCCGAACAAGCAGAGCGTGAATTAAGACATAAACTTAAAACGGCTTTTAAAAGTTTTTGTGAAAAAGTTGAAGCAATGACAAAACAACAAGTCGAATTCGATACACCATTCCGTGAATTAGGTTTTCCCGGAGCGCCATTTCGTAGTACAGTGTTATTACAACCAACGTCCGGCAGTTTAGTTAATTTAACTGAGTGGCCTCCATTTGTAATCACTTTAGAAGATGTTGAATTAGTTCACTTTGAAAGAGTTAGTTTTCATTTAAGGAATTTTGACATGATATTTGTGTTTAAAGATTATCATAAGAAAGTTGCAATGGTAAACGCTATACCAATGAATTTATTAGATCATGTCAAAGAATGGTTAAAGTTAGTTGTAGACTTGAAAAACTGAAAAATAATTTAATAAAGTAATTCGTTTTTAGTTCTTGTGATATCCGCTATTCAGAAGGTGTACAATCTTTAAATTGGACAAAAATTATGAAAACTATTACAGACGATCCGGAAGGTTTTTTTGAAAATGGCGGGTGGACGTTTTTAGACCCAGAATCTGGAAGTGAAGGCGAAGATGCTGTTTCCGAAGAAGAAGAAGATGAATATGAACCGTCAGATTTTGACGATGAAGATGAGTCTGATGAAGATTCGCAATACAGTGAAGTTTCGGAAGATGAAGATAATAGTGAAATTAGTGAAGGTATGTTAAAATGAAATTACAAAATATTGGAATTATCTATTTAATTTATTTTTTAGATCTTGGTTCTGAAGAAGAATCTGGTAAAGATTGGTCAGATTTAGAACGAGAAGCTGCTGAGGAAGACAGAAATAGAGATAGAAATGAAAGAGAAAAAACACCAGAAAAGAAACGCCGGCATGGAGGTAGTAGTAGTGAGAGAAGGAGAGATCACGGAAAAAATAATAAACATAGGTATGATTTCAAAATCAAATATAATATGCACATAACGGCGTTATTAATATTAAGGCAAAGAAGAAAAATATTTGAATAGGTGTACGCATTTAAGAAAATAGTTCATAATCTAAAATTTTTAATATTTCATGCAGACGTGGTCGAGAAAGGGAACAAAAATCAAAGAAAAAAAATATTAGGTTTGTAAGATTATCATTATTATTGTCTTTTTTGTTTTATTTAAACCCATGTACCTAAATTAGGCGCTCTATTACACATAATGCACTAGTGCTAAAAGCTGCATTCATACATTTCTGTTGAAAGTTATTTGTTTTATAAAGAAATATAATTTATTTAATCAAAACATTTGTTTATTTTTGAATTTAGTCGTTAATTTGGCGAATTAATACCAACACCAAAACTTAACTAACGCCAAGAGAATATTTATTGGGTAATGTCGGTTATAGGTGGGTCAACTTTTAATGCCTGTAAAATGCTCTGTAATGGTGTGATCGTTAATATTTTTTTTTAAATAATTCTTTGGCCTTTTCTTGTTCGATGGGTGTCTTTTTTTTAAATTTTTTTACTTTATTTTTGCCGTTTTTTAAGTTTAAAATTTCCGACTTTTCATGCAATATCGAACAAGAAAATCCATCGAACAAGAAAAGGCCAAAGAATTATTTAAAAAAAAATATTAACGTTCACACCATTACAGAGCATTTTACGGGCATTAGAAGTTAACCCACCTATAACCGACATTACCCGCTTGTTCATAAAATAACATTAGGAAGCAAAGAAAAATTAAAAAATTTAAGGAAAAATTGTATAAATTGCAAAAACAAAAATGAACTAACGCACAATGTACAATAATAAAAGGTTTGGAAACTAAAAGATAACAGCTGTATAGTAGGTTAATTCTTCATGCAAATTACACGCAGTCTTATAGGAGAAATTCGCAGATTACAAATCTTAGAATAGCTTGAAAAGTATGAACTTTTTTAAATTAGTTCAAAGGCGATGGATATTAAAATTTCATCTTTTTTATATCATTTGTTAAAAACAAATTTTAAAAAATTTATTTTTTTCATTCATTAATATTAATCTTGTGGAAAAATAAATAATTATAGACCAATTGCTAAGCTGTCAACCACTCTAGAACTCTTTGAAATAATTATTTGTGAATATTTTGTTGACTATTGTAAACCTTTCATACCAATAAGCAAAGTTTTCAAAGAGGAAGAAAGAAGGTAACTAATCTTACCGAATTCGTATCTGATATTATTAATACAATGGAATCCAAAAAAGAGGTGATGTTGTATTTACTGACTTCAACAAGGCGTTTGATCTAACCCCTTTTAAAATAATCTTTGCAAAGCATAAGGCAATATGATCTTCAGGTTATAGCCTGAATTGGCTATCACATTACCTGTAATCCAGGTCATATCAAGTTATACTATATTGGTCAACCATTTCAGCAATTTTTGTTACAAATTCAGGTGTTACTCCAAGGCATTCTGTTAGACCCTCTATTTTATATAATATAACTAGGGGCCCTATAGCTGGTGTGTAGGTTTATTTTACCGTGACATCTAAATTGCAAAAAATTTATCTGAGATACAAAATTTGTTAATTCTAAAAGAAAATAAAAAAAATCATGATTCTAAACATATATATGTATGAAGCATGAATGAATATCTATTGAATATGTAATATCTATATATCTATAATAGAATATATCAGAGGTGGGCATAACGCGGCTCTTGAAGGCAAGTGGAGTGACTCTTTGCACAATATTTAAAAATTCTTATAAAAATTTTTTATAGAATAAATAAAAAAAATTGTTATTTTTTTTATTTTAATTCATTTCATGTTACAAATTTATACAAAATTAAAAAACATAAAAATATCAAGAAAATTATAGAAAATATTACATAAATAGAATGTATGCGAAATTAGATTTGTTTGTTGATGCCTTACGGATGTTGTCCATTTTAGCAGTTTGGTTGCTTAAAGTTCGGTTGATGACCTGTTATGGCACTTAACACAAGCTCAGTTAAATGTTTCAGCTAAAACTGATCAATACTTATTTTAAAGAAATTTCAGTGTTGAATACAACCACTCGCAACAATAAGAAGTACCGATAATAGATATTCTGAGTGCACAATCTTTGATTTTAGGATATTTCTGTTGCGGAATCTTTCCAAAATTCAGTAGTTAAACAATTATTGTATTATACTTGCTTCAACCCTTCATCTACTTGCAGCTTCAGTATTTCTAACTTCACAGCTGCTACATCCAATAATCGCTAATAACAGAAATTCGCCTTTCCACAGTATGTCTCGAAGCAGGGATTTGTTCAATCATGTTATGCAATTTCTTATTTTCTGGATCTAAAGCAGAAATAACTTTTGCAATATTTTATTTTTATGAACTCTCCTTCTGTGTAGAGACGTTTTGCTCGAGCAATGTTGAACGCCATAATAAACTCGGCCTCTGTTGTTACATCTGTCTCTTTGATAAACATTGACTTAACTTTGGTTTGCTTATTAAGTTTTACTTTTAATGACAATATTTGCGATCGGCGTAACTCGCTACCAGCAGGAAACTGGTGGCTGAAGGAACAGTGATTTGCGTCGTAATACGATTTAAGATTACTGGCCTTGAATTGTGACAGTATAAGTTCACATATCAGACACATCGGTTTTCCACCTCTCTACAAAAACAAACTTCCCACTTCGCCTTAAATTTCCTGTTCTCGTCCTCATATTGCGTTTTCCAGACAGCCTAATTACTTTTAATTTTTTTTACTAAAATTTGAACCACAACTTTTTTTTTTTTTTTTTTTTATTATTATTATTCGTTTATTTTTCTTTACCATATAAAATAAAATTACATTGTTGTTGTTTTTTTTTTTTTACATATAGCTTACACTAGTTTCTTGTTTTTTTATTTGTTAACTGCGATGTAAACAAAACACTGTTTTGGTATAAAACATCACAATATTAGCTCCATAATTGAATAAAAATATACAAATATAAATTAATACATTTAAACGTATATAGATACAATTAAGAAAAATATATTTTATAGCATATAAATAATGCTATGTTGATTCTTCACTCCTGCATTATATTGGCCCTTAGTGAGAAGTTATTTTTCAATAAATACTTTAGTTTTTTAATAAAAACATCTAAATTTGAACATTCTTTAAAATCCGATGGTAGCTTATTATAAACCCTTATAGCTGAAGTAAGACAAATATTACGTGATAGCTCAGTTTTTGATTTGGCATGATTTAAATGGTATAGCCTTCTTGTATTGTAACTGTGAACAGTATTTCTTCTAGTAACCACAATATTTTTTTTGTAAATGCTTTTTTCCAATTTGAAAATTTATTTGGATTTTTCCAAAACAATGAGTTCAGATAACTTTAGGTAACCCGTTCGTATGAAAATTTCATTTGTTGGGGTCAGCCAGTTCAATTTGTGCAAACTTTTTATAGCCTTATTTATTAAAACACCAATTTTATCTTTCAACCATAATGAACAGCTGGACCAATTACATATATTATATTTAATATGAGAAATAATATGAGCATGGTATAAACTATCAGCTGCTCTTTTGCTCAGAACGATTCCACTTCTTTTGATGGCACCTAACAAGGGCACAATTTTTTTGACTAGTTTATTAATATGATCTCCCAATTTTAGCTTTTCATCGATTGCAACCCCTAGATATTTATATGAAGTAACTCTTTCTATTTCAACCTTATTTACAAACAGTTTTGGATTTATATCAATCTTATTTTTTATTTTATATACTATACATTTAGTTTTTTCAGCATTTATTGTTAATTTGTTACCTTTAAGCCAATTATTGTATTTCAACAAGTCAGCATTTATTAGTCTTTCTAATTCATCACAAATTGAAGCATTATAAACAAGTAGAGTATCATCAGCAAAGATCTTATAGTTAGCTATTAAATTCGCATACTGGATGTTGTGAATGTAAAGCAGGTATAATAACCTAACACAGGTCCTCGAGGAACCCCAATATTTATTGACTTCTCATTACTTAACACTCCATTTATTTTTGTTATATTTTTTCTATTTCTTAGGTATGGTTCTAATAAATCATGAGCCGCACCCCGTATTCCAATTTCATGTAGCCTGTCAGTTGAGTTCGTAGCTTCCATAACCGCATAATCGGTTCCGATTTTTTTTTGAAAACCAAATTGATTCAGATCAAAGCCAACAACCTTCTGTATGAAATCTTGTATCCTAACATTTATCACCTTTTCAAATACTTTTCCTAAACAATTTGTGAGAGTAATCGGCCTATAATTAGATAAATCGCTTGCTGACCCAGATTTAAATATCGGTACAACAATACTTGATTTTAAACACTTGATAAATACCCGTAGAAAGACCTTTATTTATCAAGCAAACAACTATAGGTGTTATTAATTGAACAACATGTTTTAAATCAGTCGCTAATATATTATCACCCCGCGGTGCACTATTTTTCAAAAGTACAATGATTTTGGCTATTTCTGCTCAATCTGTTGGTTTAAGAAAAATAGACTGATCAACCAGTCTGTTTTTTATTGTATACTTTTCAGCATCACTGATTTCATTTGCCAGTTTGTTCCCAATTTCGCTGAAGTAAGTATTGAATGAATTTGCAATTTCATAGCTATCATATGGTTTAATTCCATTACTAATTATTTCTTTGATAACTTTATTAGATTCAGTTGGCTTTTTCAGGATACAATTATTAAGTACCTTCCAAATTTTTCTTTGATCAGATCCAGCCAGATTTATTTTATTATTAAAATAATTCTGTTTGGCTTTGGTGATTTCATAAGTGACTTTGTTTTTCATCCTTTTAAATGATTTTTGCATTTTCAAACTATTAGGGTTCTTTTTTAGCTTTTTAAACAGTCTATTCCTTTTGTTGATAATACTTAATAATTCGTCTGTCATCCAAAGATTATCATAACGGACTCTTCTATGCTTTATTACTGACGAGTTCTTCTTTGCTCTTTGTAATATGTTAATAAGATCCTCTACCCCATCAACATTATTTGTTACAAGAAGATTTCTAGCATATTCTTTAAACATTTGATAATTTGTAGTAAAAATTTCTTTTTTAAATATTGGTTCTATTTTTTTTACAACTTTGTTTATTTTGACACAGATAGCTTTATGATCAAGATTTACTATATCGTGCAATATGATATCGAAATCAAAGTTTACTAGGTCTGAAAGAACGTGGTCAATAATCGTAGCAGAGTTATTAGCTATTCTAGTAGCGAATTCATTGTTTAGCTTGTTTTTGATACTAACTCCATTAGATTCTAACATTGCTTTGTAAGACCTGGAGAGTTGCGTTTCAGCTAATAGATTAATATTAGTATCACCCATCAGAACAATATTTTTATAGTCTAGATGTGCTACAAATTCATTATTGTTTTCACTTGGTTTCTTGTATAAAACAGCAAGTTTTAAAGCTGGAGTAGTGTTGCTTAGTGAAACAATTATTGTATTGAATTGCTCCAGCATTTCCAAGACCTTATACTCTAAATTCTGTTTTATATAAATTGCAGTCCCACCTCCTCTAGAATGATTATTGGAATTAAAAGAAGCTTAGTATCCAGCAATTTGAAAAAATCTCTCTTCCTCCGAGTAAAGCCAAGTTTCACCGATCATAATGACGTCAATGTATTCTCTAGCTTTTACAAATAATTCAATTTCAACCATATTTTTTCTCAAACTTCTTGCATTAAAATGCACTATATTCAAATTGTGTAGTTTGTTAATTATCATGGTTTACCAATCAAATAATTTGTCCAATTCTCCCTAGTTTTTTGTAGGTGTTCTCTGTATTTATTACCAATATGTCTCCTAAAATAAGCTAAATCCTGAAGTACTTCTTTTTTAGATACTCCAGTATGCTCATGGTAGATAAAATACAGATGACTTAGTTCTTTATAGTTATTCGGCAATCCTTCTTGATGAATAAGTACCTTCAAACTAGTTTGAGTAATACCATCATAACAAATATCGTCATTGTCATGAAAATATGACAAAACAATCTCACATTATTGTAGATTCTATGATCTCTAAATCTAGATAAGGTATAGATATTATCACCAGTTTCAACAGCTTTTCTTGTTAATCTAACAATTGGTGGACTCAGACGATCAACAAAGCTAGAACTCTTATCTGTTTTATCGCCTTTATTGATTGAGTTTCTCCTTTGATCTTTGATTGTGTAGTTGTTAGTTGTTGTAGTTGTTGTTGTTCCTTCTTTGAACTTTTGTTTTCTTTAGTACTTACCATATTTAAACCTTTCGTACTGAATTTGCTTCCCTTTTTATTTTCAGCTTTGCTATTTTTATTTTTATTAAGGGGTCATAATTTATGTAATAAATTCGGTTTTTTGTTGATTTTACCTTCTTTATTATGATTTTCCTTAAGTATGGAAGATTGTTCGAAGTTAGTATTTTCAATATTATTACAATTTGTATTACTATTATAACTATAATTTACTTCTTTTTCATTCATTTTATTACTATCATGCTTATTATTATTAGTGCTATTATTACAGTTAACTTTGTTTGGAGCCCTATCATTAGTAATTTCTACGACTTGCTCACAACAACTAATTGATATTTTTTCAATCCGTTCCAATTTCTTTAATTTCTTGTAGCCAATTTTCTGTTTCGTTTCATTTAATTTCTTGACATACACAGCGCATAATTTGCTAAATGTTTTATGTTTTATATCTAAACCTAGCTGGAATTTTTCGTTTGATTTTTTGCAGTTGATGCATTGAATAACTTCCTCTTGCTGATCACAATTCTTTGTTTTATGATTTTTGTGACATTTAAGACACGTTTCTTCATTAGTACAGTCATCAGATTTATGATTAGGATTTAACTAGAGGATTTAAAAAAAAAACAATTGAGTCAAAACGCGCAAGCCTACTATTCTACGCAAGCAGAAAAATCTAACTTTAACCTCATTCACTTTAAAATTAGATTAACAGATAAATTTGAAAAAAACTATTCAACCATCGCCTACTAATTTACGCAAAACAAAACTTTCAGTTTAAATTTAAAATTATGCTTTGGTTAAAAGAGTTTTCTGATCCCTATATCACTAAGCGACTTTTTACTACTTATGTAAGACCTATACTAGAATATTCGAGCCAAGTATGGTCTCCGTATCGTGATATAGATATTTCACATATTGAATCGGTCCAAAAAAGATTTCTTCGTTTCGCTTTACGCAACCTTGCTTGGGCTGATCCTATATGCCTTCCTCCATATGAAGCTAGACTTTCTTTAATTAATTTAAACTCCCTCTAGTCACGCCGTCTAGTGGCGGATATCATATTCGTTCAGCAGATAATTCGCGGTGATATCAACTCCCCCTCTATTCGCGAACAAATGAGGTTTAGAGAAGATCTAAATAATTTAAGATCGGTCGAGCTTTTTAATGTTTCACACCATTTTACAGACTATGGCAAATTTGAGCCTATTTCGAGTATGTTAAGAGAGACTAACTGAAGGTCTCAGCTCTTCGATATTAGCGTTAACAAATTAACACTGAGAGCCAGACTTTACGTGAGCATGGTTAATTCTCGTAGTCTTCATGATTAATCTGTCATTTTAATTTAACTTGCATGTTAGTTTCTTTGTTTTTTTCTTGTTTCTTATTATCATTAACATCATTACCAACATTAATTAGTAGTTACTAACAGTGGTAATGACCAATTAAATATCTAAGTATCATTATTTACTAACATACTATACTAATATACTAACCCTTGTAAATGATGACTTTTTCAGTTAATTGTGATAGTTCACTAAATGAACAACATAACTGAAGCTTGGTTTAAGCAAATGTCTGATACAAAAAAAAAATTTAAACAGATTCACTTTAAGATTACATTAATCCTGTATATATGTATGTATTGTTTTCAAAGATAAATAAATAGCTCTTTAACCCTTTCAGTTGATCTTTTGAATTATTGTATCCTTTTTTTGCGTTTGTTTCCTTTTAAATATAGTCAAAGACAAAAAAAAATTTTTTTCGGTCGGACCCACCCTTAGTGATTCCTCTAGAGGGTGTGTTCTTTTCAATATGTGCTTATTAATTTTTGTTATTTTTAAATATTGAATGAATTTATAATCAAAAAAGGTGATAAAGGATTTGCTAAAGTAGATAAATAATGAAATAATATAAAAAACTAATAAATATATAAATAAAAGTTATATAAAATCAAAAATTTTTTTTTAAAAACCAGAAACATCTAATTAAAACTATGTATTACAAAAAATTTGACAATTCATTTAAAAAAAATATATATAACAAAAGAAAGAAAAAATAAGTTTAATTATATAACAAAAAAAAGAAAAAATAAGTTTAATTATTCATAAAAGTAGTTTTGTAAAAAAATAAAAAAAATATTAATTCTTTAGGTGGAAATCTTTAAAACAATTTTTTTCTGTAGTCAAGCACAAATGTACATTGCACTTGTTGTTGTTTTTCAAGCGGGTCAATTAACTGCCCTTAAAAAAGTCTGTTGTGAAAGTAATGGTAGCTATATAGTATAAGCGTATAAAGGATCAGATATTTTCCATATTTTTGAAATATAGCAAAAAAATAATTTCTTGTAAAAAAAAAATTGTGTTTGATTTTCCTATAGGTAGTTCTTTAACAGTAAATTCTATTAAATAACAAATTACGAGAACATTATTATTTAGCTAATAGTAAAATGATCATTTCAATTGGACTTGTAGTTTTTGAAATATAGTTGTTTTAAGTCGCAGTTTTTCCGAACTATAATTTTCTATTAGAAAAGAAATTGTTCTTAGTTGGGCTAATCGAAATCTGCTCACCTTGTTACTTAGAAACACGAACATATTCTCAAAAAATATTTTTCAAATTATATGGATATTTTATAGCCAAGCTGGGCTAAACAAAATTTGCTCAACTTGATATACAAAAAAAGTGAATTCATGTAACAAATTTTTGTTTTTATTTTGAATGAATAATTTTTGGACATACATTTTACGTGTATATATTATAAAGTATACTCGCTTAAAATATCAATATATTAAATAATAATGTAGCGTAATTTAGAATTACACTTTTATGAATTATTTAGAATTACACTATGAATAGTGTAATTTAGAATTACACTGTTCTGTGGCAACAAATAATGACAAATAATGTGTAGTAACAAAGAAAAAATTAAAATATATCATATTGTAGATATGAAATTTTAAATATATTTGTGATCGCTTCGGTTTTGCTTGCGTTTTTTTAGGTTGGACTGTGCCCAACTTGCCCATTAGGAAAAGCCGCCTCTGCCTTTCTTTCGGCTTCAAACACTTTGAAGATGTCAAGTCATATGTTTCGTAAAATATTTTTTGTATCTAGTATTTTTTGGTAGATATTTTTATATGCTACACCTAAAGTATAGGTTATATTAACTTTGGTATGGTGCTTGTAACCAGCAAAAGGAACCGAGTTAGATATGGACATGTATATATATTCTTAATCAGGTTCACCTCCTGAGTCGGTTTAACGATGTCTGTCCGACCGTTCGCACGATAACTCAAAAACTAGTAAAGCTATATTAAAGAAATTTATATACATATTAGGTTACAAATTAAGAAAGGAAGACGGAGTTCGCATTTGGACAAAATCGGTCAATGGGTTCGAATTCTGGAAGCTTCTAAAAAATGATTCCGCAGCAAACGAGATTATCTCCAAAACAACAAAGATAAAACTTTTAAATTTGGTACAATGATATTCCTTCATGTTTGATTTACTGAATTGCTCTAAAAAATAAAAACTACCCAGCTTATTATCTGGGCTTTCAAAAGCTTTTTAATATGTGGTTCATTGTCAAATACAAAATTACGTGGAGACGGAAAATTTATTGTTCAACCAGCAATCGGGTATTAGAAAGGGTCGGAGTACTAAAATTTCTCTTCTTGAAACTGCTGACCACATATATTGTGAAATCGACAAAAAGAGAGCTCCAGTATTATTACTCATTGACTACTAAAGCTTTTGTGTAAAGCTATACTGTAAATCATGAGCTACTATGTAAAAGATGGCTACTAACTTCAGGTTCTATAGCAGTGCGGTAAAATTTATTGCAAACTATCTTAAAAACCGTGCACAATTTGTGGAACTTTTCATATGCTAAATGATTGTATTACTAAACTATTAATATGCTAAATGATTGCATTGCTAAATTGAATGACGAGCTGGATACTATATCTTATTGGATACTATTCTTATTAACCCTGGTAAATGTCAGGCTATTGTTATTTACAATCGAAAATTATCTATTAACTCTTTATCTAAGCTAAAATTGAAAAAATAAAATTATTCCCTACTCAGATAAGGTAAAGAATCTTGGTGTTATGTTCAGTAATAACGTTTGCTGGTCTGATGACATTGTATTCATCTCCAATAAAATTCCTATCTTCATCTCCAATAAAATTCCCTCTGGTAAATAATATCCTATCATTAGGAAACTTTGGAAATTTTCCCCGTTCGTTGATGTAGCTATTAAACGTGAACTAGAAAAAGCACTCGTTTTACCCCATTTTCTTTATTGTGATGTTGTCTATTGTGGTTTGAATGTATGAGAGAGTGCTAAGCTTAATATTTTATTCAATGCTTGTACTAGATTTTTGACTAACAGTCGTAGGTTTGGTAGTGTTCGAGATGTAAACCACTGCATACTTTCTTGTAATTTTAATGAACACTTGAACTTTAGATATGTTTGTTTTCTTCATAAATTAATTGTATCTGGAAATCCGCATAACCTAGTCAGTAAAATCTATCGGGGAAGGTCGAATAGAAATAGGTTGTTGATAGACCCACGACACTCTGGTAAACTTCGACATTTATCGCACTTTGTTAGAGTTGTTAATATTTAGAATTCGTTACCTATGTCCATTAAATTAATTAAAAGTCATGCCTCATTCAACAAGCTTTGTTTTAATTACATTAGGCATAAAATGTTTGAGCGATTTACTATTTGCATATTTTAGCTTTATTTTAGTTGAATTACTATTTTGTTAAATAATATTTTTAGTTATATAATATTTTTTCTTCATTTCCCCATTTTTTTAAAGTTTACTCTAATTTTGTTTTGTTATTAATGGTTTAATTTGTTACTTTAGTACTTTGTAATTTTGTAATTTTATAATTATTTACATATAGATTTATCATTTCACTGTATATTATAATGCAAATAAATTGAAATTGAAATTTATGTCTCTGAAATTTGAGAAGATTTGGTCCATGGGTTCGAATTTTTTAAAACGAGATTATCTCCAAAACCAATAAAGATAGAACCTTTATTTTTAGTACAACGGTGTTGTTTTTTTTTCCTTTTATGTAAAATTGAAAACTGACATTTGAGAGTATTTGGACCATGGGTTCGTATTTTGGAAACTTCCGAACGAGCACAAGAGCAAATGAGCATATCTCCAAAACCAACAAAGGTAGAAGCTTTAAATTTAGTACAATGGCATATTTTCTTTATGTCCCTGAAATTTTAGAGGATTTCGATGATGGTTTCGGATTTAGAGTTACGGATTCGAATTTTATATTTGGTATGAGGGTGTTCTGTTATTCCTTTACTTCAACATTGAAAACTGACATTTGAGATAATTTGGACCATGTCTTCGTATTTTGGAAACTTCCGAATTAGCCAAAGAGCAAACGAACATGCCTCCAAAACCAAAAAGATAGCATCTTTAAAATTAGTACAATAGTGTTCTGTAATATTTTCTCTATGCCCTGAAATGGATTTGATGAATTGCAGTGGCAATTCGGATATCTGCAGTGGCAATTCGGATAACACGCCTCCCCAGGCCTAACAAGCATATCTTCGAAATTAGTAAAGATAGAAACTTGAAATTTTGTACAAGGGTGTTAAAGGATATCTCTTTTACGTTCCTGAAATTCGAGTTGAATAAGAAGAAAAGGAAAGCGGTTCAAGCAGTTAATTTAATTCAGGTGTAGGGTATTAATAACTCGGTTGCATTAACTTACTGTTACATTTACTTCATTTTGTGTTTTTCCAGTATAAAGAAAACATTCAAAAGTAAAATATGTACGTTTAAAATAATTGTTATAAATGCAAGATGAATTTTGTAGCGGCTTTAGAATAATAGAAAAATGAAGAAATGGAAATTTCAAAGGATTTGCGTTTGGAAAGAAAATTACAGTAACGACATTTTTGGGACCGCAATTTTTGTCGTTAAACGAAATAACGCTAAAAGAGAAATATTTTGTTATGAAAAAAAATGTTGATGTTGCTTGAGATCGGTTCATATCCTCATCATATTTTTCAAATATTTCTATTGCTAGATTCAGATATTCAAAAGCTTCCATTAATTTTGAAAAAGGTATTTTTTCATTATTTTGGTTATTAAAACTAGCCGAATTTGTATCTGCAGTATCATTTTTTTCTTCTAAAATTTCAAGTAGATCTTGTGTTGTCATTGGTTCTTCATTTGAATTAACGAAATCGTCCAAATCCGTTTCATTGAAATTTTCTAACCCAGCTTTTTTTGCAAGCGAAATTATTTCTTCATTTAAATTTTCACTTAGTATGTCGCATGAGCTTAATTCATTATTAGTGCACTCCTCGCAGTTTTTTCCATGCATTGTTCATTGTATTTGTGACTTCATCCCAAGCTTTACCTACATTATAAAATATGTATTTAATTTGGTTATTAGGAGCACAGTTGTGTTTATTAATTATTAATTAACTATTATGTTACAAAACATTTTACCTATGTTAAAAATAGCATGTTTTATATTAAAATTTTGCCAAAACTTTTTAACGAAATCTTGATCCATATGTAATGAAGAGTCAATTTTATCAACCAATAGTACCATAAATTTTTTTAAAAATCTTCTTTTAAAGCTTGAAATTACACCAGTCATCCATCCTTTCTTATTGGATTTCCATTTTACTGGAAGTTTATCTTTTGCAACATTTTTTAGAGCTCTTGGGTTTTCAGATTAGTATATAGCCAAAGGTTTTAAGTTCATGTCACCGGAAGCGTTTCCTCCAAATAACAAGGTTATTCTATCTTTAAGAACTTTAAAACCTTTTGGTAATTCATTGTTATTTATGGTGTATGTTTTGTTTCTCATTTTCTTCCAAAATAATCCCGTTTCATCTATATTAAAGACCTGTTTGGAACAATGATTTCCCTCCTTAATAATAGTTTTGAACGTTCCCACAAATTTATTTGCAGCTTCAAAATCAGCACTTGCGGCTTCACCAGCTAATTTAATATTTCATATTTTTGTTTAAATTTTTCAAATCATCCATTAGAAGCAAGAAATTTTACTTTATCATTTCCTTTTTCTTTTAGTTTAATGCTTTCAAATATTTCTTTTGCCTTTTCTTTAATTACAGCTAGAGAGATCGGTATGTTTTTTGAATTCAAGTCCTGAATCCATATTTTCAAAAGTATTTCCATTTTTTTTACGAAAGGAGATTTTATTTTATAATTATTTTCAGATAAATCTTTTATAGTTCCTGAAAGAGATTTTATTTTGTCCTTATTTTTTAATATCGTTAAAACTGTAGAATGTTTTAAATCACAAATATTGCATATATCACGAATTCTACTTTTTCCTTCAAACATTTTGAAGATATTTAATTTCTGCTGCAAGTTTATTTTTTTTCTGTTGCTTTTAAATTATCCAAATCTTTTTCCGTTCTGCCCATTTTAAAACTAAAAAATTGCAAAAATACTTTACTGTACATATTTTGTATGAATTGTATAATACTGTACATCTCATCTACAAATAGTAGCATTCTTTAGTCACTACTTACTTTTTAAATATCCAACAAAAAAAATATACTTATTTTAAATATTTAATATCCAGAATGATTGCTAAAGATTGTAAAGAACTAACGAATTTATTTTGAAGGCAAAATTTTTTTTTCAAATGTCGCTATACAAATTTCATGTCGCTTTGAGTATATTTGGTTTAAATTACATGATGTCGTTATAAGAAATGTCGTTATAAAAGTTGTCGTTATAAGGGGACTGACTGTACTCCAAATATATTATTTTACGCTGAACAATGCACTGATTTAAAAAAAAATATTAAATTTATAACTTTTTTAAAAACTTATCAAAACAAAAATTATCTTTACTTTTTTTATTATTTATTAATAAAAAATATTATCGATAGTGTCGAAAGGAATTTCATTCGTTTTCATTAATTTTCTATTACGACGCACTACACAGAAATTACATACACAAAGAAAAAAATTTCTAAATTAAAATGACGTTTTACAGCTGTTAATAAAATTCTGGTTTCAGGGGCCCTACCGCAAAATTCGATTTTCGTAAATCAAATTTGGTATCTGAAAGACTGCCACTCTGTAATACAAAGTTCGAACAAAAAACAGTTTTGACCGTTCCAAAATCGTGAATTCGAATTTTAAATTTTCTTACTATTTAATAGTACTTTCGAATATTTTTTTGATACAAGTTAAAATAAATTATATTTATTTTTATTTTTTAAGTTTTATTCAACTTTATTAATTGGACTTAAGCTACAAAGTTGAGAGGTCACAATTCAATTAATTATTATACCTTTTGACATATTTTACATCCATTTGTAATTTTTTGGAATATCCTTTACTTCAGGGGAAAATATTCATCGAGTAATTGTAATCCTTACAAGATCTATGTGCCCAATTATGTTAGTAGATAGGTAGGCACTTGGGCCAGACAGGTCAGTAGGTAAAGGTCACTCAGAAGTAGGTCAAACCGTAATTAGGTCAGACAGGAAGTAGGTTAATGTCATACAAATAGGTCAGACAGGCGACGGACGCCAGACAAGTCTAGTTGTTTATAAAGATTGTATACTTGTTTTAAGTAATAGGTAAAACATGGAAAAAGAAAAAGGAAAAAAACAAAAAAGTTTAAATATACAAGATACAACAATTTTAAAAGGTACAACGCATTTTTAAAATTCATAAAGAAAAGTGCAAACCTGTTTTTCTGTCTACATAATGATCAAACCATTGGAGAAAGAACCATTTTTTTTTTTTTTTTTAAAGAAGAGAATTAATAATTATTGTCACTTTGTCGTGTAAGATATTTTTTGTTTGTAAGAATGTTGAAAAAATTAAAGTTATGGAAATACTTAATGATTAACATGTTGCTTAGGTTCATTGTATGTTGCATAATCTGCAAAGAATAAAAAAAGAAAAAAAAAATCCAAGTCATCAGGTTAATTGCATTTGGTACCTAGTTTGAAAACAAGAATATAAAAATAAAACAGATTTCTTTACATGTTCAAAAAAATGATATTTAACTAGAAATATTTTAAAATTTTATAGAAATCTGAGTTGAAAATTTTTTTACGATGATCATGTTAAGATTGCAGAAATAGTGAAATCCAATTTTTCTATACGTCTTTGATTATATACGTCTGTCTGTATATAAATTTGAATTTTTTTTCTTTTAAGAAATGCATATACACATTAAAACAATTTTTTACAGCACATCTGAAACTGGTGTTTTTATAGTGTATAGGACATGTTGATTTAAAATTTTCAATTTTTGATAATGACGGTAAGTCTCTGCTTAGATCTTCTATTTTAATACTGTCAATGTACTTTTCAAGAAAATGTTTTTTTTGCTCTTCATCATAATTTTTTTCAGCGGATTCTAAATAGTATTTTAATATAGGTTTTATGTCTAAATATTGAATTAAACCGTTATTCCATTTAAGTCCATTTATTTTATTTTCGCAATACTGGTTATTATAATTTCCCTCTAGACTAAGTTCTTCTGCAGGGTATGGTGGTTTGAAGTGATATGCCGTAGGAATTGAACTTCCTTTTTCTAGTATAGCCAGCTCTTTTAGGAAATATTGCTTTTCATTTCCTTTTAAAAATTGTAGGTCAACTACGAAAATTTGATTATCCATGTTGCAGTTTTACGGAAGAATGTTCATTAGAATAACTAAATTTACATTTATATTCACTTCGGAATAAGAGCTTTTCTAATAAATATAGGTTACCAATGTTAGTTTTTAACTAATACAAATAAGAAATTTATCAGTAATATTTGTAACACAAAATGTTTTTCATTAGGGTAAATTTTCAAGAGATATTTCACTTAACTGTAAATATTTAGTACTTTTCAAAAATCCAAGAGATAAATCGCAGAAATTACCTCTAGCTCGCCAAATATATCCCAATCAAATCAAAGCATTTGAAAAAGTATATAATGATGTGACGTCAGTCCCATATGGCTATATATTAATAGATTTTACTCAAGACGTTAATGACATATTTCGATTAAGAAGTGATATATTTGGAAAAGGTTTGTGTTATTGTACGAGAGATCAATTAGAACAATTTGGGGAAGAATATGAAACGTTTGAAGACCAATCGTCATATATTGCACATATTAAAAACCTAAACTAAAATTGCAGAAAGTAATTATAAAACACTGTGACCCTGAAGTAATTAAAACAATTTGTGAAATAGCATTAAATGTTTTAAAAGGTAATTCTAATCTGAATGAAAAAGCAACAACACAATTACGAAAGTATAAAAAGGAATTAAGATCACTCATTTACCGTAAAAAAATCTATAAATAGCAAAAGAAAAATTATTATTCAACGTGGTGCATTTTTACCTTCACTTCTTGGTACAGTACTATCACGGATAATCGGAAATTTTATAAAATGAATAATACAACATTTAACAAAATGATAAATCTAAAACCCGAGATTTATAAGAAAATGAAGCGTATATACGCCCACTTAATAGGTTTACAAAAAAGAAGTTGAACGACAGTTGATTTGGGGAATTTTTAATTTTATAAACGTTAATGTTAATTATATACAACCACTTTACACCACATTATATACAAAAGCTGAGGAGATGCCTAAAAATATAAGTTACACTACAATATGTGTTACTAGACCTAAAATAGATATAAAAATAAGAGCAAATTACGCTTACACCCTGGAAGGACTTTTGACAACATGTTTCAATCAAGTATCTTCGAAAGTTACAGAATTTAAAAAATATAAACCACGTGTAATAGAAGCTTTCAAAACTTTTATAGATAGTGTGCAATTAATTCCAATTATTAAACCAGATATGTTTTTTATATACACAGATATAATTGAACCGTAAAAAATAGGTGATAAAGATGTAACATGTTTAAGATCTGTTAACATACAAAATTCTTTCACTGATACTGTAAAAGAATTCAGTAATATTCAATATTGGAATGTGGAGAAATCATTTAATACCATTTCATTACTTTTAAGTGATAAATATGGATACAAAATAAACTTTTCCAATAGTTCAATTCCAACAAAAATTGTATTACATTTTAAAAGAGTATAAATAAAAGCGATTTTACAAAAACTATATATTATTTTGTTTTATTGATTATGGAGAGAGTACACTATAAGTATTATTTAAATCAATCTGGTAGAGGACTTGATGATATTGGCCCTTTATTACATTCAACCGTACCTTTTCAAAGAGGCCGTGGATTGTAAAACTTTTTAAGGGAAATTTTTAGATATTTGAAACCATTATTTACTTCAGGCGCTGATATTTTGAAAAAAGAGGTTATTAACTCTGGTATTAATACTTTATCTGATATTTAATGCAAATGTAAAAGAAGTTATGCAATATCGTAGTAAAGAAATTGTTAAAAATGTACGACGTAGTAAAAGATAACGAAGAGCTATAAAATTTATTAAAAATTTATTAGAAAAAGCTATATATTCATTAAAAATTTAAACTATTTTACGTTAAAACGACGCAAAGATAATAACAAAAAGAAAGATAAAGATATTTTGGATTAATTATGATTGAGTGTATGAAATCTGAGTTGGATATTTTTAAAATCCAACCCATTCAGTCTAGCATTTTACGATCTGAAGAAGTTTCCTACAATTCTATTGCTTCTTTAGACAACTCTTGACTATTGAATTTGTTTCACTGGGTTATGGCGATACATATAGAGATTTGTCTTCTATATATTTAAGATTAAAAGTACAGATCTTAAAGAAAGATGGAACGCAATGGAATAATGATAAAAATGCTGAAGGAAGAATAATAATACAATCAAGTGTAGTTAATAACATTTTACATTCTTTAATAAAAATGTAATGTTCAATTAAATGGCAAAAATATAACACCATCTGATGGAAATTATCACTATAGAGCTTATATTGAATCTTTATTAAATTATGGTACGGATGCAGCTGCAACTCATTTGGAATGTGCAGGATGAATTTTATATAAAGCAAATATAGCTAAATCTGATAATAATGGTTCAAAAAAGCGCCAAAAATTTTATAATAGCAATGTAGTCGAACTTACGGGTAAACTACACGTAGATATGTTTAATCAACCTACTCTACTTATAAATAATGTTGACATTCGTATATTTTTAACACTTGAAAAACCAGATTTTTATCTATTTGCAGACGATTCTGATGAATCACAATTAAAAATTATAGAAGCCACGCTATTTATGAAGTATGTTACCGTTAATCCAAGCGTACTGTTAGCACACAATGCTGTTCTTGGGAAGTCCAATACTAAATATAATTATAAACGCGTTGAAGTAAAAAGTTTTACAATTCCAATGAACAGCTCGTCAATATCACTTGATAATGTTTTTATTGGGCAGTTGCCAAACACAATAATTTTTTGTATGACAGAAAATGTGGGTTACTCTGGAAAAAGATAAAAAAACCGATACAATTTTAAACATTTTGATATTTCACAATTTGTGTTAAACGTAAATGGTGTTCAAATACCTAATTCAGCAATTGAAACCAGTTTTTCAGATGAAAATAATTCCTGCACAAGAGCATTCAGTACACTTTTTTCAGGAACTGGAATTTATCACAATGATAAAGGTCATCAGATAACAAAGTCTATGTTTAGTAATGGATTTTTTATACTTGCTTTTGATTTAACTCCAGATGCATCTGGAAATGAAGTATGTCAAGATTTACTTAACCAGGATACAGTTAGAATTGAGGCAAGGCTATCAAAACCACTTACATCTACACTGACTGCTATTGTTTATGGGGAGAATTTGATGCAAGCATACAAATTGATAAAAATCGAAATATATTCACAAATCTATAAATAGAATATTGAAACATGTATTTGAATATTCAACAAGATGTCATCGTCCTGTGCACTTGTGGAAGTAATGTTTTGTTGTGACGATAAAAATACTTCATTTGTAAAAGATATTTGTTTACTTGGAATTAAAGAACCTTGTAAAAAATTTGTAAAAGAGTTTTCTTACAAATTCCCAACAAAAGAAATTGTAAATTTTGAAAATTACTCTTTTGGAACTGTACTTAATGATAAAATTAATAAAGAATTAAGACAGGTGCTAGAAAAATTTGATATTATTATATCAAATGAAAAAATAAAAAAGGAGTTTTTAATGAACTACGTTAATGAAATAAGTAGAGTGTATGATTTGAGTCAGTTTGAGTTATGAACACTTTAGAAATAACTAGTGTTTTAAAATGTAACAAATTTACAAACAAAAATTTTTAGGGAGTTTTTGCTTTAGACAAAATTCCAAAAATAATAGAAACACCTACTTTTTTAATTGTAAATACAGACAAGATAAAAGATCCAGGAACACATTGGTTTGCGCTTTATATTCCAAAGTATGGTTGTACAGAATATTTTGATTCGTATGGTGGAGGTCCAGATAAACGGGGAATTTTTAAATATTTAAAAAATCAGGGTATATTTTTAATAATTGGCAGATACAGAGTGTTCTTTCGAATGTATGTGGACAATACTGTTGCGCTTATGGTTGGTATAGATGTTTTGGTTTAAGCATGAAAACTTTTTTGAATGAATTTAGCAAAGATAATCATATAGAAAACGACAATCTGATTATTAATATGTTTTACAACTTATTTGGAAATTTAAATTTTTCACAATCTTGTGTACCTAAGCAATACAATTAATATTAAAAAGCTTTAGTTAAAAAGTAGTAATGGAAGATTAAGGTTCGAACACAAATTTGATGTTGAGTTATACATATTTTCTCAACAAAAATCAGTCATTAAAAGTTCTGAGTGGTTTTGATACAGAATATCTTGTAGCTACTTGCATTTTTCATCGTATTGGAAAAAAGCCAGTTATTTTAAAATATCGTGATTGGTGTAAATTTTACCAGCAATTTTATAAAAGGTACTCGAAACAATCAATAAAGAATACAAAATTATGTTTACAATATGGGTTAAGAATGGTTATTGGCCGATGTCTTAGCATTAACAAAGAGGAAACTGACACATTTTACAATTTAATTAATTTTCTTCAAGCTGTAATGATACACAATAAAAATGCTGAATCAAATGTAGGAGAATATGTTATTAAATATATAAAAACGTGTCAAGAAAAACATGTTATGAAATTGCACGAAGAAATATATATTCCAACACAACGTTGTAGAGTTCAATGCAATTATTCTAGATTGTTTTTTGAAATACCTGTACTACTAGAAAATAAAATTTCTAATGTTTTAAACAAAAACAACAATAAATGAAAAAATTTTAAAATTTTATTTAATATGTTTTTTATTATGAATTACTTATATATAGTAGATACATATACATTTACACAAATATTCTTATATATTATTTCTAAAAAGTTCTGCAAAATAGTCAGGATCTCCTTCTTGGTTATTTATTTCCCAAATTTGTTGCTCCACTATATTTTCATCTAAGACTTGAAACGGTGGTGTGAATTCTTCAGTTTCCATTAATTCCTCCTCATCTACGGTGGATGTAATTTCATTAACTTGGACCTCATTTAGTATACTGACTATTGCAGTTTCTTCAGTAAATGGAAATGTTGAATCAGCTGCCATTTTAGTTAAATATCTTACCAAAATTGAATTGAAAATGATTTGCCAATAAAATAGAACTGCGTTATATACTGTAGCATCCAGTCAAACTTCAAGTTTTTAGACTATATAAATAAAGAAATGTAAAATTGGATTTTTAAATCTAGGTAGATGGTGTATAAATCATGTCAAAATTTCAAATAGTAAAAGAAATACAATAAAATATATATTTTTGAGGTACAAATATAATTAAATTGCGGGTCTCAAAAACCCACTTAAGATCATAAATGGTCTTAATTTGCTTTACATTTAATATATGATATAGAGCATCTTGCTCCATATCTTTTGTTTTTAAGAAACGCTTTCTAGTTTCCATATTTTTCTCATTAAAAGCTTCTTTGAAGCTTTTTTTAGCTGGTGGTTCTTCTTCTTGGAGAAAAATGATTTCTTCTTGTTGTTGAAATTGTTAATGATGGTGATGATGTTGTTGCTGATGTGTCTGCGATTGTTGCTGACTTATTCTTTTTCTTTTAATTGGAGCCAACTCCTGCGTTGGCTCTATTTGTTGAGCGTAGGCAAAAACCTCTCCTGTGTTTCCCGTTTTGCTTTCTTGTTGTATTATGTTGAACTCTTTCTTTGAATTGATATATCTTAAGAAAGAACCCACTTTATTTATACTAAATTTTTCTTCTAAATAATTGTATTATCATTGTTTAGAAATCAAAATTCTTAAGAAAACTAGTTAAAAACCAAAAGTTGTAAAGTAAGTTGTTTTTAATGTAGTATTAATGTAATAAATTCTAATTGATTATAATAAAACTATAATTTTTTTAAATAGCATTTTTTACAACATTGTTGCATTTAACAGTGTTCTGAAGTTAAGAAAAAATCTTTTACATAAATTCTAATTATACTTTTTTATGAAAGAATATTATTTTTTATTTACCTATTGCTAAATTATTTATTTTTATTAGTAAATATTTTTCTGTTTTTATTTTTTCCATTAGCATTTTTACAACATTGTTGCATTTAACAGTGTTCTAAAGTTAAGAAAAAATCTTTTACATAAATTCTAATTATACTTTTTTATGAAAGAATACTATTTTTTATTTACCTATTCCTAAATTATTTATTTTTATTAGTAAATATTTTTCTGTTTTTATTTTTTCTATTAGCATTTTAACAACATTGTTGCATTTAACAGTCCTCTAAAGTTACGAAAAAGTTTTTACATAAATTCTAATTATACTTTTTTTATGAAAGAATATCATATTTACTTATCCATTGATTATGACTATTATCAATGGATAAGTAAATATGAGCCTAAATATTTTACATATACTTTATTGCCTTTTCGTTTCAATTCGAACTAATTTATTTTTATAATCTTTTAAACTATATGTAATCGGGTCTGTCTTGTTTTTGAAAGCTATTTTAAAAACTTCAGTTCAATAGGTTCATGTCCTTTTTGAAAAGTACCTTAACAAAATCACCAACATTAAATTTACCCTTATTAAATATTTTAGGGTAATTGTAAATTGAACGAAGAATTTGTTTTTCATTTTGTGATGTAACTTGGTTTGGTTTTAACTTAATTGTATTGTGTTTTGTGTTATTATATTTTTCAATTAGTTTTGGTAAAAGTTCTATCCATTTAAAATTTCCTTCTAAACTAAACTGTTTCCACATAATTGATTTTAATGTTCTGTTAAACCTTTCACAAATACTAGCCTTCATTTCTGAATAAGTATGATAGTGATTTATTTTATAGCTTTTCATCAAATTTTGGAATTTTTTGTTGAAAAATTCTTTGCCTTGGTCGGAATGAATATTTTTTGGAGACTTCTCCTCCCTTTTAAAAATCTTTTCTATACTTTTAACTACGTCATCTGCTGCCTTTGATTTAACTTTTTGGGCATATGCATATTTCGAAAATTTATCGATAACAGTTAAGAGGAACTTGTATCCATTATTCATTTTTTGATAGGCCGACATATCTACAAGATCAATTTCCCATGTATCATTTAACCCTCTTTGAGATATTTTTCGTCTTCGAAATCTACGTCTGGACTGGACGATGAATTTCAGATACTATTTGTGTTTTTGAATACTATTATTATTGAAAAGATACTATTATTATTGAAAAGTTAAACTACAACTGTGAATTTGAATAAAATATATATATGTAGAAGCTTATGAATTGTTTCCTAAAAATATAACAATATTTGTCTATTAGTAACAAATAAACACAAAACGTTACCTGATGCGGTTAAGTCATCCAGTAGTCCGCTTGTCGGGTCATCCGTCCAGCAATGAATTTCTTATATGTAAATTGAATGAATTTCTTATATTTTTATTATAATATATAAACAACATTATTATTATATGTAAACATTTTGTTTACCTTTTATGTTGTTATAAAATTTTGAATTGTCAAAACCTTCAGTTTTGACAAATAAGGCAATTGTACTTTTTATATTCTGTACTTTTTCTTAATTCTGTACTTTTTATATTAGAATGCAGCTATGTTCTGTATGTCAAGCCTATGTTTTACTTTTATATTTTGAATTGCTTTTAGAATTTTAACGTTAATATTTTTTTACTATGTACTATTTTATTTATATACTATTATGTACTATTTTGAATTTATATATTTGCTAAAACAAAAAAAAAAAAGAAAGGATTTAATATTAGAATTTAATTTTATTTTAATTTTTTTTTACAATAATAAATGGTTGCAAAATTTTTTTTCATCTTAAAATAAATTGAGTTTTTTTTTATCTTGCCTGCTTAATCTATGGGTTGTATTGAGACAACCCTACATCCTACATATATATATATATATGTAAATAAATTTTCGACTATATTCTGAAAATTAAAAACGTTAAAATTAAAAGATTTTTTTTCAATACTGTAATTTAATAGTTTAAAATACAAAATTTTTACAATATATTAATAATTTTTAAAATTTTTTCTTTTTGAAGCCATAAGGAAGTAAAGTATAATTATTTGCAAAAACTCGTTTTCTGCAATTTATTCGATATGTCTTTCTTTCAGGAACAGTGATAACTCTGTGATCTTATGTTCGACGAATACTAGGAAATGTTATATTCATTTGTTGAAAATTGTTTAATTTTTTAACTAATTGTTTCATAGAGCCAAAATTTATTTGTGAAGCGTTATAATTTAAACGAATACTTTTGACTTTGAAAACAGTTTTTTCACATTTGGAGTTGGTACTAAATATTTTGTATGCATAGTTCTTTGCACCCCCACTGGCAAATTCTGTAATGTAACTTCCTATTCCATATTCTTCAAGCTAATCTGTCATATCTGTCCTGAAAACTCCTGTTGGATTATATTCTCCTTCACGTGCTACATATATGATTGAATCAGTATCATAAAACAAAACTCGTTCTTTTAAATTGTTTAAATAAGAATACAATTTTAAATGAGCTTGTGCGTTATACAAACGTTAACTGTTAATAATGTTTCAGCTGTTTCTTCTTTATATTCCGAATTTACCAAAACTGTTTTTTCGTTTATTGGAGTTATTTGATTTACACTCTTGGTAGGATCAGTAAGAAGAGTAAATAATTCATAAGGCTCATTTATGATTTCTGTTTTTGATTGATTTTCTCTCTGCCCAAATTTACCCCAGAAAAAGTTTAACGTTAATTTAGCTAATGATCTAAGTCCAGGATTTTTTTCTATTTCGTTAAACTGTAAATTTATGCCTTCCACTTTGGAAAATTTTTCTAAATATTTGCACTTTTCCTTTAGTGTTCTACAAAAGCTAGGCCAGCCAGCTTCTTGCTAATTTTAAGGAACTAATTTTAAGGAACTTGTTCATCATTTCAGTGAAAATTCCCTGTTGTGATGTAAGGGGATTAAATTGTTTAACAGTATACTCTCATACCTCGTATATTTGCACAATTTTGTATCCCTGTTTAACAGCTTCTCTTACTTCATCTATAACCCATGTTCCTAAAATTGACCCACTACGATTGTCATGAGAGCAGTCATCATTATTCATTTCCAAGCTACACGTTTGACAGCAGGAAAATATTAGCTTATTATTTTGATTTATAGGCAAAACCGGGTGATAGAGATTTTCTGGAGCAAGTATCAATGTCTTTATTAAGCCTTCAGTATCATTTAAATTTAATTAATTGCACTCAATTTGTCCAACATGAACTTTTGGAGGACAAACTGGAAATTTTCCGTATTTACACACCCAAGAATATAGTGAGCATATATCTATATACATTATTTTCTCACCAGGTGCACATTTATAATATGTTCTTGTGTTTCCTGTTCTACCGCCATAAAACGCATCACGTGGTTTTAGTGGTATCAAACTTTCGTTCTTCAATTTTGAGAAAAATGCTTCGTATTCTTTTGATCTCATTTCGTTTCGAAATTCACACTCCCACTTTTCAATTACTTGACAACCTAAAGATCGTAATTTATTGGCTTTGGATAATGTAGCCTCATAATGTGTTTCATATTTTTTATCATTATTATTTTTGAAACATTTTGGATGGCCATGGTAATAACAACCATAAAACTCAAATATTTCTTTTGTGTCTGTACAATATCCGTCAACACGAAAGCAAAAAAAAACTTTTTCTTTTCCATTACCACTATGCTGAATTTTTATTTTTCTTTGTTTTTGTTCCATTTTATGACAATGATTGACTGGTTTTTTGATAAGCGATATCCTTGTTGAGGTATAAGTCCAATTGTATACGGTTTTAAAAAATTCCTTCTAAAAACCAAATTACACGCTGAAGCAATTGTAGTGGCCTCTAAAAATGGCCCAACCTTACATTCTTCCAAAAATAGTTGTCTGAATTTAATAGAGGCTGCTGTCAAAATTTTTACGTCATTCATACAATATTCTACAAGTTCATTTTGGAGGTTAGAAGACTTGTTTTTATTTTCTTCATACCATTCAAGAAATTGTTTTCTTTCCGGTGCACTCATTGAATTATAACAGTAATATTTACGATCGGGTAACTTTCCATTATATTTTATATTGTTTTTACGATTAAACATATGAGGAAAATATCCTTTTTTCAAATTTATGTCTAAATCAAACGCTTTTGGTAAACTAGATAACGGCATTGGAAAATAGTTTAATGAATCAATAAATTTCACGTTATCTAACAGTATTAAAATTATCTTTCTTCCCCTCATAATTAGTTTTGGTTTGATGATGGTTTTTTCTAAGATATAGTTTAATAAAAACTGATTATCAAATGCTTGTCCATTATGTGCAATAACTACAACTTTATCAAATATTTTTCTTTGGTTGAGTATATATTCTAAAAACATTTGTATTAGATTTTGTTTCAACACATGTTGTCGAGTCCATAAAAATTGCATCTTTCAACATTAGATAATATACAATGCGTGCAACGTTGTTTAAAAATACATAAATCAGGCTGATGTTCAATTATATCCCCTATTGCAACACCTTCATGAATTTTCTCCCTTGATATTCTATGATACCTTCATGAAGTTTTCTCCTATGATATCATCTTGAATTGTTTCGAGATCGTAGAAAATATATAATGTATTCTTAAGTTCAGCTAATTCTTTACATGGTGTAATAAACCATTGGTGATCTGAAGCAACATTTGTATTACAGTTTTTACACAAATGTTCATAGCATATATGATTTGCATCAGCTCTGTATACTTTAAAGCGTTTTGTACAGGAATTTATTAGATTGCAAATAGATTTTTATTTGTAGATGATGTTGCTTTATGATTATCGAAACAAGTTTGACCTTTAAAACTTCGATTGCATACATCACATTTAATATTTGGAAAATTTGCGTCACATGCTAGAGATGATTTGCAAAAGAAACACGACTGTTTACATCTGTGAGACAATCTATTCTTAAACGGCACATTACATGTTTGGCAAAAGTAATTACAACTAAATGCTGCTGTTAATGATGTAATTACATTGAAGTGACCTTCATCATATATCTAATTCAATCTTTTTTCCTTATCTTCTTCACCTTGAAAAATAATCGATTTTCCTTTTCCTCTGAAATCAAAAACTACAATTTGATATTTAGAGAGGTACAGTTGAAATTTTTTCAGCTCACTGATACTAGCACCTCTTCCTGGGATGCTTACATTTGAATTTCTAATTAGTTGTAACGCTGCTTTCAATTGAAGTTGACCTACATCTTTTCGCATTTTACAGTAGTCAACAGATTTTTCTATGAATGAGATAGAAAAATAAAACAACAAACAACTAACGCACGTGGTAAGCATAGATTATCTTTGTTTTTACATATGTAACGTTTCGTACATATGTAACATTTATACAGAACGTATCTGTAGATAATCCTTCGGAGTTGCTTTGGAAAATTTTTGAAATAACTTCTCAAATTTCGGAAATGTCACAGTCTTTTGCTTCTTTAAAATAAATCCAGGCTGGATCACGTTCATGAAAACTTTGGCATCCAAAAGTGACACCAATTTTGTCACTAGGGTCAACATTTTCAATTAAATTGCTAATATTTAAATTTAAATAATTAAATTTAAATAATTCTTCAATACCGGTTTTAATCCAATCTATTGGGTCTTTGTTGTCTGGTACTGGATTTATTATAAATTCCAATTTTTTTCCAAAAATGTTGAATCGTTTTACATTCACTGATTTTATAGATTTTATCGTGAATTTTTCTGTATCATTTTTTATTTTTTTATTTTCGATTTTTTTTATTTATAAACAACCGACCGCGAACGTTTCCAATCTTAGAATTTTCACTCTATTAACCATTTTTTAACTTATTACACAATTTATACATAATGTCCTGCTTGTTATTTGAAAAAATTTTTTCAAACATATGAACAAATCTGTTTTATTTTTTTTTATTTTTACACTACTATGTACCACTATAAGTACCAAAAGCAATTAACTTATTTTGAATCGCTTTTTATTCTTTTTCTTGTTTTCTAACATTCTTACATAATAATAACATCTTATACGGTGATACTAACAATGTTTTCTTTCGTCTTCTTTAAATACTGCATAGAAAAAAAAAAGAAAACAACAAGAAATAAATTCTTCTCAAAATTGTATCAATTTTTTCAAGGTTGAATCTTTATGTAAGATTTACATAACCCTTTTCTTTTAATTTTTAAAAATAGTTGCAAAATTTTAAAGAAATGTAGTTACACTTATTTTGTTCTGTTTTCATTTTTCTCTTTAAATTTTATAAAGCATTTTTTCTTTTTATTTTTATATTACTTAAGCCAAGTATACATCAATAAGTAAACATGTACCACGTTAGACATTTTTTTGATTTCCTCTTTTTTTTCAACATTCTTACATAACAATTAATTAATGGTTTTTCCTTCCTCTTCTTTAAATACTTGTCATAAAAAAAAAAACGGAAGAAAAAAAAACAAGAAATAAATGCAAACATATCAAAAATGCAAGCAAAAACATCTCAAAATTGCAAACAAAAATAAAAAGCAGATTTTTCTTACTATTTCCATGTTTACCTATTACTTAAAACAAGTATACAATCTTTATAAACAACTAGACTTGTCTGGCGGCCGCCGCCGCCTGTCTGACCTATTTTTATGACATTAACCTACTCCTGTCTGACCTAATTACGGTTTGACCTACTTCCAGGTGACCTTGACCTACTGACCTGTCTGGCCCAAGTGCCTACCTATCTACTTATGTTCGTTTGCTACTATTTCAAATTTGTCATCCGCATTAAATACATCCATAACCATTTTTTCAGTGTGTTTAAGTTTTACTAAAGGGAACGTTTTCCTCAATTGATTGGATTTGTGAAAGAATTGATAAAGAACAATGTATGCCGTTAACTATTTGAGGGTTAACTGCGAATTTCAAAAATTCAAAAATTTCGTTTGGGGTATTAGATGTAATAGTGTGTCTAAGCCTATTTGTGAAAACAACCGTTCTTTAATGTTTAGGATCTCCATCAGAGATTATTATCAGATTCCGAAAACAATTAATGGGCGTTTTTACAGTATGGATTGAAAAAGTCAGTGACTCTTCGCTGTGACAAAAAGCTAGTTTTCTATTTCCGATAGTATGTTAATTGCCTGTCTTTACAAGGCATCAGCCATTACATTTTGCTTACCAGGTGTGTAGAAAAATGTTGGAGAAATTCTTCTATAAAGGCTCTCCATCTCTTTATTTTGCTATTTGGATTTTTGTCTGAAATTGCGAAAATTAAGGGTTGATGGTCCGTGTATATTCGAATGTCAGAAGCGCCATAAAGGTAATTCCTTAAATTTTGCAATGCCCACATAATAGCAAGTAATTCACGTTCATTAGTTGCATAAGATTCCCTCGTTTTTAACAAACTTCTTGAAATGAAAGTTATTGGTTTACCATTTTATGCCAGAACTGCTCCTAATGCTACATTAGAGGCGTCTGTTGTTAGTTCAAAAGGTTTGTTGAAGTTGGGGTGTTGAACCAATACTTCTTTTGATGCCAAAACTTATTTGACACTGTTAAAAGCGTGTAGCGCTTCCATGTCCAGTTTAACTTTTACATTTTTAGAATTTTTGGTTCCAATGTTTCCATTTTCACCTTTAAGATACTTTGTAAGAGGTCTTGTTATCCGCGCATAATCGTAAATGAATCGTCTATAGTATCCGGATAAACCGAGAAAGGCGCGAAGAGTACGAAGATTGACTGGTTCTTTATATTGCAAAATGTCATTTATTTTTTTTTGGTATCTTCTAATTCCTTTTTGCCCCACTATAAACCCAAGAAATTCAACTTCTTTCATAAAGAATTTGGACTTTTTTGGAGAGACACGCATATTTGCTTCTGTTAGCTTTTTTAAAATCTTTTCTACATCTTTTAAGTGCTGTTCTGCATTTTCTGAAAATATGATGATATCATCAATATAAACGTGGCAAGTTTTTCCAATCTCTTCTCTTAAAATTTCGTCTATGGTCAGTTGGAAAATACTCGGAGCGTTTTTCAAACCGAACGCAAGACGGCAAAATTCGTATTTTCCGTTGTTGACACTGCATGCGTTTTTCTTTCTGTCTTTCGGACTCATTAGAATTTGGTGAAATCCACTTTTTAGGTCCAGAGTGGAAAAAAATTTCTTTTTAACCAAATTGGAAAGGATAACGGATGTGTCTGGAATTGGATTCTTATCAGAAACGGTAAATTTGTTTAATTTTTGAAAATCAATGACGAGACGAAGCTCGTTTTTCCTCTTTCATTCAAAGTTTTCTTTTTGACAACCCATATAGGACTATTATAAGGACTATGAGATGGTTGTATGATTTTATTTTTTAATAGTTACATTCATCTTTATTAACACATTCGGCGTATGCTATTGGATAAGGATATGTTTTTGTGTAAACAGGGTCTTAGTTACTGTGCTTATTGCAGCTTTGATATTTGTGTTATAGAGTAGAGATTCGTTGGGTTCTGCAAAGGCTTTTTTATTCTCTCTCATAAGTAATTTAAAGTCATGAAGTATATTTAGGGGGATGCTATTATAATCTATGCTAGGGTGAAAAACTTCTTGACATGGAAGGAATTTTAATTTTTCAACTCCATTAATATAAGATACTTCTCCTTTAGAAGTGTCTATTTTAGCATGAATGTCTTTAAGGTAGTCGTAGCCAACTATAGCGTCAAAGTTTGATAATCCTGGCAGAATATAAAAATCCGAGATTTTACTTAGAAAGTTTACTTTACATTTCTCTTTGATTTGAGAAATTCCATTGACTGTTTTAATATTAAAAAATTTATTGACTTGATTCCTTTTAATGTAGGTATCTTTTTTGTATAATTTTTAGAAGCACCGATATCTAAAAGGACCTTTAGATTTATTGATTCGTTAAGCCTCCTCTCTATGTAAGGTAGAGAAGAGGAATTTACTCTAAAAAATTAACTTCGTCAGAATATGTAGAATTTGCTTGTTCAAATGTTTCGGATAACTCCCAATTTGGATGACATATATTGTCTTCATAGTCAGACACGCCTAAGAAATCTATTTCTTCGGGATTTATGTTGTTAATTCTTTGGGTTTTGTGAGGGTTAGACTTATATGAATGCTCTCTTTCTCGTTTTGTGGCTCGGTTATCGGGTGGGTTAGTTTGATGGAGGCTTTTGAAATTTTCGGTTGTATTATTGTTTTGTTGATGAAGTGTTCTTTGCGTAAGTCTGACAGTGATGGATCAAAATCCATAGGAACGGGTTTTTGAGAACTAGAGTATCATTTTTTTGAAGTGTGGATTATTTAAATTTTGTGGTTGTGTTTGTTATGGAATGGCTCTTCTAAAATGAAGATTGTTCGAGGTTCTACCGTTCAATTCTGCGACAGAATTTGCGAAACGATATCGCCATCTGTTGCTTTCGAGCTCCTGCGCCAATGCTAAAGCGGATGGAAGTTCTTGAATTTTTTCTTCGAATTTCTCATTATTTTGTCTAAGAAGCTGTACGATTGCAGCTTGAAATTCCGCTGAATCGGCCATTATTTATATGTTTGGAATTTAGTTATGATTTAAATGGTCAAAAAAAAACAAAAAAGAAACAGAATGGCTTTTTTAAGAAGAAAAATTCAAATAAATTGATCCGTAAACCACTAGTGAAACAAAGTAATGATAAAAAGAATAAATAAAGGTATTGCAACTTTACACTTAAATTCAATTACCAAAATTCCCAGATTAAAATATCTCAATATTTTTATACTTCAATCAGAGAATTTAATTTAGTTTTCTATTTTTATCTTTTTTTCTTACTTCTATAATTGAGTTAATTATTTCTATGTTTTTATATCTAATTTCAAAAATTCAAAATTAAATTTCCTTAATAATATTTTGAGAGGGAAAAAAAATTTTAATTCTTACAGCTTTTTTTTTTTAAATTTCTAGTCTATTTTCAATTTTTTCTTACCTCTAGTTAAGATAATTACTATTTCGATAATATATTCTTATTTCTAATTTTAAAAATTTAGGTAAACCTAAATTTTCTTAATATTTTAAGAAAGAAAAAAAATTTTAATTCTTTATTTTGTTACAGTTTTTTTAATTTTTTTATTTTCTATTTTTTCTTTCTTGTTTTATTTCTTACTTCTAGTGTGTGTGTGTGTGTGTGTGTGTGTGTGTGTGTGTGTGTGTGTGTGTGTGTGTGTGTGTGTGTGTGTGTGTGTGTGTGTGTGTGTGTGGGTATGTCTGTGGGCACGTGTACAGCTTAAACTACTGAGCGGAATTTTTTGAAATTTCATATTTGACGTAAATATCTCGGATTGATAAGCTTTTGGAGCAAATCGGACAACCGCAAGTGGTAGTTTACTAGTGTACTTTTTAAGTTTTTTACGAATATTTCGTAACAGAAAAATTTTGTGAGAAAAATTATTAAGAACAAGTTGTTACACAAGGAAAGAGGAACAACTTTGCCATAGAACATTTTTTGATCAGACTAACTTTAACTTTTATTTAATTTTTTTTCTAAGTCCAAATTTCATACGTAACACTCCATATGAATTTATATTAACAATTTTTTTTGTTTTTTTTATATCTCTAAAAATTTTTATACATACATATGTATGTACTTATATCTATGCCAATGCATATTATTCATTTGTTGATGACATAAAATTAAAACTGTAAAATTTTTGTTAGCAGATTTAATATTAATCTTATGGTTGTTTTGTATTTGTTTACAGTTTTTATTATTTTTTATGTTTGTTTTGTATTTGTTTACAGTTTTTATTATTTTTTACTTTTAATATTATTTTTGAATGAAAAAAAAATCATGTATCTACATTACAATAATAATAATAATAAATGGATGTATGAATGAATGTACATATATTTTTACGATTTCATAGCATATAATTATTTTTATTGAATAAAACAAAATGTTATTAAATTATTAGAAGTTATGTTGCTTTGATATAAATTATTATGTAAAAAAACTACAAGCGATTTAGTTTAATATCAGATCGATATTTATTATAAGAATATAATGATCCACTGTTGAGACAATCAAAAAGTTTATCGACAATCAAAGACGTTTCAATAATTGTTCTAATAGCGGCACTCACTGTTCTACTAAATATTTGTGTTCCTAATTTAAATCTCATTTTTGCAAAAGTATTCTAATTAATATGTTATCTATTTAATTTGGTACACATCTTAGTTTTTCAATTTATTTGAACTTCCCATAATTCTATGAGAACTTTAAAGCTTTTAATACCATCTGAGGTTTTTAAATCGGAATCCATTAATGTATTTCTAAAAGATTTAATTAGCTGAGAAAATCGAATAAGCAAAAAATGTTTTATTATTATAATTACAAAATGGTTTATCAGATGTTATTTCTAGCAACGAAAAAACTTTGGCTAAAGTTTGGTAAGTAAATGCCTGTATTATAATACCAATATCGAACAAACTTCTCAAATTTTTTTAATAATTTCTAAAAGTGTTATAAGACGAATATCTGTGTTCTATATTTTTATGCAAATGTTTCAGCAAATTGCAATAAACTTATTTGCTTAAAATCTTTCATGGTCAGTTACTGCAAAGAAGTCAAAAAAAGGATACAAATTCCTTGTCCAAATGCCATAAGGTACAATTCAAAAATGGGAGGAGCTGATATTATCGATCAACTCTTAGAATACTACAGAATTAGCATTAAAACTCGGAAATGGTCAGTAAAAACAGCATTTCATTTTTTGGATTTAGCTTTGTGTAATTAGTGGAAGGAGTATATTGAAAATACAAAATTACTAAAGATACCCAAAAAATATCAAAAAGGTTTATTGAAATTTAAAATGGAAATAGGCGAAACACGGACGAGGAGTGTTGAAAAACGTGCTTGCTACAAAATAGTGATATAGAAAACATAACTCCGAATGCTGAGCCCCTGACAAAAAAATATAAGGCTATTGACTCACCAATTGATTTAAGATTAGATGAGCATTGCCATTGGCCTGAATCGACTGACTTAGTCACTCCAAGAGCATGCACGAAATAAACATGCAATAGTAGAACACGAACGAAATGCGAAAAATGCAATGTGTTCTTGTGTGTTGTAAAAGGAAAAATGTGTTTTAGAGATTACCATATATAAGGTTACAAGATAAATTATCTATATATTAAGTTTATAAAATAAATTAAAATTGTTTGTTGCTTTTGAGTTAAAATAAACTTAAAATATACCATATATCGATAAAAAATATATGCTGTGATCTTGTGGTGAATTTTACAAGGTCAACGTCCAAATTTTAAATAAGTTATAATTTTGTTTTTAAATTAAAAAAAAAATATTTGAAGACTAATTGTTTCTTATTTTGTTTTCTTATTATAACATATTAAAATGAATTACACGAAAATAAACTTTATTTTTTAAAATAACATATTTTAATTTTAATTCTTTTGTATTATGCATTTGAACCTACAGTACGCAATTGTGCATGTCCTTTTTCTAAGGATTTGGTCTCCTGATATTTTTTTCTATAGATTTTTTGTTAATATGAGCTTGTTTTAACTAT
>OX352774.1:139413886-139612821 GCA_947095535.1 Poecilobothrus nobilitatus | reverse complement strand
TAATAAATAATAATAATAAATAATAATAATAAATAATAATAATAAATAATAATAATAAATAATAATAATAAATAATAATAATAAATAATAATAATAAATAATAATAAATAATAAATAATAATAAATAATAATAATAAATAATAATAATAAATAATAATAATAAATAATAATAATAAATAATAATAAATAATAATAAATAATAATAAATAATAATAATAAATAATAATAAATAATAATAAATAATAATAAATAATAAATAATAAATAATAATAGTAATTAGTAAAACAAATTATAATAATAATAGTAGCTGCTACAGTAGAGCCATCTTTGGTTCATGCAAGTAAGGTGTTGTATACTGCTGCACGTTGTAATTCACGGATGGCGTTGACTCTGTGGTAAAATAATGATAATAATAATAATAATAGTAATAATAATAATAATAGTACAATTAAATAGTATAATAAATAGTACAATGATAATATAACAATGATTGTAATAATAATAATAATAGTAATAATAATAATAGCTACTACAGTGGGGGTATCTTTGGTTATATCATGCAAGTAAGGTGTTATATACTGCTGCACGTTATAATCCACTGATGGCGCTGCCTCTGTAGTAAAATAATAATATTATTAATAAAAATGTTAATACCAATAATAACAGCCGCTACAGTAACAGTGGGGGTTGCCTTCAATAGTTGCCTCATGTAGTAGTATATACTACTACATGTTGTAACTATTGTGACGGCTTTAGTCACTGTTAGCAAAATAATAATAATAGGCGGATTCATTGTTTCCTTACAGTCCCACTCCCAATTCAATGTTTCCGTATCCATTTTCCTATCCTTTCCTATCCCTACTCCCTAGCCAATATACTGCGTTCTCAGGTAAGGGTTTCATCCCACTATATAAGGGGGGAGGTGGCTAAAGGGGGAGGTGGGTTTAGTCAGTAAGAATCTAACACTACCAAGGGAAAATTCTTGGTGTCTTTGGAAGATTCCCACCTCCCTTAGGAAAAAAAAAAATTTGCAGAAACATTAAGTGCCTTCCCAGTTTTTTTCATATAGTACATCTTAGTAAAGAAAGCAGCATTTTTCAAAATGATCTTCGGCTAAATATTGATTGAAATATTCGATAGGACTTTTCAAACTAATACCGTCATTAGAATCGTTAGATGGTAGTTTTTTTTTCTCAAAACGCTTAACTTTCCAAATGCCTCTACATGTATCTTTAATAAATGTATCTCCTCCAGTTTCAGCAATATTAACTCTACATGCAGCCTTAGTATATGAATTTTATTCAGATTCAGTAACATTAACTCCGCTGATTTCTATGTTGATGTTATTAACAATATTTTTGAGAATCTTGCACATTAGTAAATCATTGTCTAACAAAATTAATTTTTATAAATAGATTGAAAAAATAGGAATTATTATTTAAAAGAAAATACAAAGCTGGGAAACCTTTTACAAATTCTTCCAAACCTTCATCTTCATCACCATCTTCCAAATCTAAATTATTTGGAAATGAATACAGTGGAGCATCTACCTCATCATCACTGCTAAAATCATCTATATCTGAGTTTTCAAGAATACTGTTACATTTGCATTGTTATTAAAAAAACAATTGCGAATTTTTGGTTTACCTAAAACATAGTTTTGTAAAATAAATATACCAAAAGTCCAAAAGTGCTGTATTTTAAAAATGTATGGAGTTGTTCCTATTAAACACAATTGTTCACATTTTGTTAAAAAATCTATTTTAAAATATATAATTTTGTTTGTTAACGCTAAAAACGAAAGATTTTACTTAATTCTATTGAATGCTAACGGTACATTTAAATTCAAATAAATTTATTGTACTTACGTCTCTCCATAGTAGCAGTCAATACGACGATTGCCAGTAAACTGATTATAAATCAATACAAATATATTTTTTTTTCATAAATAGAAATCAATATAACAAAAATAAAAAAAAGCGCAATCGATGCTTTTAGAAACGAATGCAAAAATATGAAAATTTTAAAAATTACATGACTTTAAAAATTAGATGCACATTTGTGTATGACAGGAAAGGGATATAAAAACAGTACGATGATGCAAGTTTCTCAATCGATCGGTGCATACTAGGATCGAAATTTAAAAAAAAAACGTAAAAAATTTTCAATAAAAAAGAAAATTCACGGATAATCGAGTTCGACACGGTTAAAAGAGGAAAAAATCTATTTTGAAATTCTCCCGGTTAATAGAATGCCAGATTAGTCGAAGCACGGATAATCGAGTTTCAACCGTTTCTCTTACTCGAAAATCTCTTTAACTCGAACTTTTCTCTTACTCGAACTATTTAAGGTCATTTTAAGTAAAAAAGTTTCCTTAACTCGAACTTTTTGTTGAATTGAATTGAAAACAAAATATAACTTGCTATTCTTTTTAACAGCTTTTTATTAACTTGGTTGGGTAAAGGATGGAATCTTAGAAACCATTTTAAACACACTTCTCGTTGAGCTAGAGACTTGAAATTTTCTTCATTAGATCAGATCCCGATGACAATACATGATTTTAAAATAATAATATCGAAAAACATTAGAGAAAGTAGCTTAATTTCAAAATTAAATTTTCATACAAAGATATAACAGAATTTTTAACAGAATTATTACAGAACCAAAATAAAACATTTTATCTAAATTTACTAAACTCACCAATACCAATACCAATACGTATACGGAATACATAAATGTTTTTTTTTTCTATAAAAGACTATTGTTTCTTATGGAGCCCATTGCATTGTATGTGTAGATATACATATAGGTACATACTTAAAAATATGTAATAATATGTGCTTCGAAAATATTTTTGGTTTGAAAGCGATGAATTTGAAAGATATGAATGTGTAAACAAATTAATGTGCCGCACTTGAGAACACAGTGTAAAACTTAATATGCATTTACTTAAAATTTAGTTAGCAAGTGTTAAATTTAAGTTTTTTTTCATTAAATCAATTGATTTTTAGTATACATTTTTATTTATAAAAGCAATGTGTTTATTTATAATATTTATATAGATATGTGTTTTTCCTTTCTTAATTATAATTAAAATAGGGCTTTTCTTTCGAAACTCTTAACATATTAAAATCGCATATTATGGCCCTAACATTGATATCTAAATTGGGAGCTGCCTTTAAATTAAGATCTATTAGGGAATGATGATCTGCACCACTAATGCCTTTTTCTGAAGTATAAAAACTAAGAATATATTTCCAATTAGGTAAAAATATTAAACAACAAAAAGAATATATTAAAAATAAGAAATCCAGTCTTTTTTAAAAATAGTAAATAACAACAATATTTTTCTTTTCAATAACAATAACTATGAATTAATCATAAAATATATGTTATGTACATTCATACATATATGTATATCTACATCGTCTAGAATTTTTATGTCTGCTGTACTATTAAAAATCTGCTAACACAGTCACACCAAATTCCCAACTATTATTATTTAGTTGATTTATCGATTTATTATTTTTAAATATGTAGGCAACAGTTATATTTATATCAATGGACGGTTAACATAAACGAAAAAAACATAACATAAACAAAAAAAAAATTCAGAATGTTCTATAGGTAATAATTTCTATTTTTGAAATAGACTGGATTTCTTATTTTGGTATGCATAAATTTAATATTAAAAAAAAAAAATAAGTTCTTAGTGTACCTAAAAAACAGAAAAAAAAAATGTAAAATGTACTACTGGAAGAAAAATAAAAACGAATAGAAAAAAAAGAGAACAAAAAATGTTACTTTGATTGTTTTTAAATATTTTTAAAGGCTATTTCTTATGTATATGTGCACATCTGATATTTACCCACATAACAGATAGAAAAAAAGAACTATTAAAATGTTATGATTTTAAAAGAAAGAAACATACGTTTGATATTTCCGTACATAACAGATAAAAAAAAAAAATATTAAAATGTTATGTTATGAAAAGAAATAAAAAACAAGGCAGTGTATGAATCAAAGTTTTTAAAGGGTCGCATTTTAAGTGGAAATAAAGAACATTATAAAATTGCAGTATTTTTATTTAAATTTTGAATTTAGCTATGCAACGTTTTCTTAATTTTTTAAAAATTTTGCCGCATTATGATATAATGCAACACTGAGAAGTTCAGCTCATAATATAGATACATATGTATATGAATGAATATATGGCTATTTATGTATGTAGTTATAGATTTATTATTTTTTAATATGTAGGCAACAGTTACATTTATATGAATGGACGGTAAACATAAACGAACAAAAAAAAATTTTATGTATGCATATGAATGGACGGTAAATATAAACGAACAAAAAAAATTCAGAATGTTCTATAGGTTATAATTTATATTTTTTAAATAGAATGCATGTATAAATTAAACATCAGCTCATAATATAGATACATATGTATATCAGGGGTTCCCAAACTTTTACTAGTCGAGACCCACTATTATGACCGCAAAGTTTTCGTGACCCACCTGTAAATAAAACAAGAAAAAAGCTAAAAATTTTGATTTACATATTTATTTAACGCACATATTTAAGAATAATTAATAGGATGTATGAGATGAATGAGCCTGCTTTCTATTTTTTGCAATAACATCTTCGACATCTACTTTTATATTTGTTATTTTTAAGCGAAGTGAGTTTGATAGCTGTAATTTGTTGCGATATTTATTTTTTATTGCGATCATTTACGGAAATGCAACCTCGCATAGATAAGAAGTTGTGAAAGGAAGCAATACTTTTAACGCTGCGGTGTGTAAAGTTGGATATGTGTTTTGCACCGATAACCAAAACTGTAACAATTTCGTACCGTCAAAATGTAATTTAACAACACTATCTTCGAATAACTCAATTAATTCCTCATCCGCTATTGTTGATATACCGGTAACTAAACCACTTTGAAATGAATTTTTAAGCCATGTATATTTTTCTAGATTTTTCATTTCTTCATAGAAATAAAAATCAAAATTTTCTTTAAGTCTGTCCAAATGCTCAGTTATTAAAGAAATTAAATCGTTATTGGGCGTTACTTCATTTTCAATGATAAAAGTTTGGAATGTATCAAAGCAGTCATATTTATTTTCTTGAACATTATTTTTCCACAACATAAGTTTTTTTGTAAAAGCTTTTATTTTATCATGAACCGAAAATATATCAATTCCATTTGTTCCTTGTAATTGTAAATTTAAATCGTTCAATTTCGAAAATATATCTGCTAAATAAGTCAGCAAGACTACATATTTCACATCGCGCAAATTTGATGTGTACTCATCTTGTTTATGTTCATGTAAATATATTGCCACTTCTTCGCGAAGTTCAACAAGTCTTGTCAGGACTTTGCCTTTCGATAGCCAGCGGACTTCTGTATGCAGCAGAAGAGATTTATGTAAACTTCCCATCTCTTCGCAGAGTTTTTGAAGTAATCGTGATTGTAATGGTTTGCTCTTAATAAAATTTACAATTTTAATAGCAGTGGTCAAAACAGTATTTAAACTTTTTGGTATATTTTTGGATACTAACGCTTCTCTATGAATAGTGCAGTAAGTCCATGTTGCATTTGGACATTTTTGAAGACAACGTGTCACAGCACCACTGTTTTTACCACACATTGCTCGTGCACCGTCGCTACAAATTCCGACGCAGTTTTTCCAATCCAGTTTTTTCAATGTTATATAAGTGTCGAGCGTATCGAAAATTATTTCACCAGTTCCTCGAATGATTGGTTCACAAAATAATATGTCTTCAAAGAACTAGCTGGGACAAACCTTGTACATCGGTTGATTCGTCCAGTTGCAACGCAAAAAGTCCACTAACTTGAATTCTATGGATAAGCTTATTTTCTACCCATTCGGACATTTCATCAATTCTACGAGCAACTGTGTTATTAGAAAGTGGAATTGATTCAACTTCTTTTAAGCTCTTCTCTCCAAACATAATTCCAACAGCATCTTTTATAGCTGGAAGTACTAATGACTCTCCAATAGTGTGCGGTTTACCGGATTGTGCAATTCGCAAACTAATGAGATACGAGGCGAACATAGCCTTTTCATTAATGCTAATGTTAATGCTAATGTAATGTTTCGTCTCAAAATGTCGTTTAATTTGTTAGGTCGCATACTTTCATTAGCAAGAATTTCTTGACAAATAACACACTGTGGGCGTGGATCATCTTTTTTTCTATTCCATGTAAATACAAATTTTAGATATTCAAAATCATATTTTCTTTTGCCACATTTTGATGATTGCGAACTAGTTGAAGGATTCTCACAAAATGTTCTCTTATTATCTGTTTTTGTTGCTACAGAACCTTCTTTTTCATTTTCAATTGTTTGATTTTGCCCAGGAGTTTTTTTACAACCACTTATCCATCGCAGCAATGGTTCTTTAAAAATAAGAATATGAAGAACTTTATTTATTACATGAAATACTATAGCACTAAATTTAAAAAATACTTACATTTGATTTTAAATTATGTTTTTTTTATTAACGAAACACTTATTAACAATATATATAAACTTTTTTATTAACAACACAACACCGTACTTAGTCCAAAACAAAATTTGCACTGGTTGTCTGAATATTTTAAGTTTGTAATCCTAAATTTCTAATTAACCGTTATTTGTGTTTGGTTGCCTGGTTAAAATGTAGAAAAGTGGTTGCTATGATGCGATTATTAAAAAAAAAGTTCTAAATACAAAAATTTGCTAAGAAGAAGTTTAATTTTTAAACCACACAAAAATATGCAATAATTTTTTGTCGCAAACCTACCTAAAGCAAATTAATATGCTCAGTAATACGCTCAACTAAATATTAATTTTTTGGCGATACACTGAAAATAGCTTCGCGACCCACACTTTGGGAACCGCTGATGTATATGAATGAATATATGGCTATTTATGTATGTAGTTATAGATTTATTATATTTTAATATGTAGGCAACAGTTATATTTATATGAATGGACGGTAAACATAAACGAAAAAAAAAATTTTATATATGCATATGCGTCCATTCATATGCATACATAAAATTTTTTTTTAAATAAATATAAATATAAACGAACAAAAAAAAATTCAGAATGTTCTATAGGTTATAATTTATATTTTTTAAATAATGCATGTATAAATTAAACATTTAAAAAAAAAAAAAGAAATACTTAGCGTACCTAAATAACGGAAAACAAAAAAAAAGGAAAATGTAATACTGGAAGAAAAATAAAAACGAATAGAAAAAAAAGAGAACAAAAAATGTTACTTTGATTGTTTTTAAATATTTTTAAAGTCTATTTCTTATATATTGTGCACATCTGATATTTACTCACGTAACAGATAGAAACAAAGAACTATTAAAATGTTATGATTTCAAAAGAAAGAAACATACGTTGATATTTCCGTACATAACAGATAAAAAAAAAAATATTAAAATGTTATGTTATGAAAAGAAAGAAAAAACAAGGCAGTGTATGAATCAAAGTTTTTAAAGGGTCGCATTTTAAGTGGAAATAAAGAACATTATAAAATTGCAACTTCATAATATTTAATCTGTAAATGACAGACATTTAAAACCCTTTTACTGAATGATTTACCAACCAACTTTCATTTTTTTCTTTTTAAATGATAAATATTCAGTACAGCCATCTTACAAGATTAATATTTTTCCAAAATTTTCTGATTTTCATTAATAATTTTCCATTTTTATAAAAAATCCATGTAAAGTATATACATATGTATCATATAGTATGTATAATCTATACCTATAATATACACATTCAAAAACGACGCTCTTTTATTCCGATAAATATTCAGTACAGCCATCTTACAAGATTAATATTTTTCCAAAATTTTCTGATTTTCATTAATAATTTTCCATTTTTATAAAAAATCCATGTAAAGTATATACATATGTATCATATAGTATGTATAATCTATACCTATAATATACAAATTCAAAAACGACGCTCTTTTATTCCGTTGAATTTTAAATTTTGCTTTTTGTTTTTTTTTCTAAATACATAAAATTTTAAAATATGTATGGTAGGAAATAAAAATTTCACAATATAACTGAATATAAACATTCGAATTTTACAGAAGGGTTTGGTGCAGTGGTAGAGTGGCCGATTCGTAAACTTCGAAGTTTTGAGGTTTGCCTTTTCGATGCAATTCTATTTTTTGGTTGTTTTTCTGATATTTTCATATCATCATATCATAATATTTAATCTGTAAATGACAGACATTTAAAACCCTTTTACTCAATGATTTACCAACCAACTTTCATTTTTTTATTTTTAAATGATAAATATTCAGTACAGCCCAGTGGCGGAACTTCAAAATTTGGGCCCCCCGCGCAATGTAAAATAATTCCCCAATAAATTTTTTTAAATTTTTTTAACAAAAACAAGTTAGATATTTATTTCATATATCATATCGCAATAAAAATAATACAAAAACGAAACTAAAACTTAATGGACCTTAAATATTAAAATCTTTCCTCCTTGCCTTCATATTCGCAAAATCAGTAATGATACTTTTTATTTCCATTTTCCCAGCCGCTTTTGCTTCAATGGAAAGTATTGAAAGATCGCTTAAACGGTCTTTACCAATGGTATTACGCATATAATTTTTTATTATTTTCAACTTTGAAAAAGAATGTTCAGGTGATGCAACCGTAACAGGTAGCGTGAGAAACAATAACAATGCGGTTATCACCTGTGGAACACTTGCAGCTACAGTTGACAATTTTACTATTAAAAGTTCAGCGAATTCGCGTATAGATGATATTTTTGATATTTCATCGTTCAGCATTGCCTTTACCATAACCATTTGCAGAGGAAATTCCTCTGATATATCTTCACTATACTTTCTCTGTAGTGCTTCTGCAGAATTTACGATATCACGTTCCGTCATTAGCATTAATTTATTTGGATGAATGCAGGAAAATAATTGTGTCACTTCTTCCATTCCTTTAAATCTATTATCGAGTTGGTTGATCACGACATCCATAACTTTTGTAAATATATTGATACGGAAAATTTCTTCGCTATTGTCAAAACGGTGATCTGTGGATAATTCGTCAAAATGCCTCTTCACAACTTTCCTTCTTTTCTGAACAAATATAGTACTAATCTTCCATGTAGTCGCTATTTCTACTGCTTCAACTTTTGCTGAATCAAACATGTTTCTATACTGTTTTAAATTTTTGCTGGCATTTTCTAGAGATGTTGAAGCCAAAATCACGCATAAAAAAACAAATTCGAAAGTGCTCATATTTTTTTGTATCCTTAATGCTTCTTCGCGCTCTTCACGTTTTTTACTTGTTAGCGATATCTCGGATAAAGCTTTCATTATATCGAGAAAGCGGATTTTAACAGCCAATAGCGAAGTATATCGTCCTGCCCAGCGCGTTTGATTTAACCTTTTTAATGTTATTTGTGATTCTCCTGTAAATTTTGATAGTAGATCCCATCTGTTTATGCTATTTCCAAAAAATGAATAAACATCTTCTAGAGTTATAAAAAATGAAGAAACTTCAATACAACATTTAACAGCATCGTTAATCACAAGATTTAAATTTTGAGCTGCGCAATGTATGTACATGGCATTGGGCTGATTTTTTTTTAAAAGGGCCTGAACGCCATTGTATATTCCACTCATGACGTTCGCACCATCATAACCTTGACCCCTACAGTTACTTAATTTTATATCATGTATTTTTAGTAGATTTAAAATTTCTTCATGAAGTCCAGCAGCAGTGTGATTATATATTTCCGTGAACCCCAAGAAAACTTCTTTTATTTCAATTAATTTGGCCTCATCTTTTTCATTTTTAATAATTTTGACGTATCTAAATACTTGACTGAGTTGATCTTTTTTAGTAATATCTTGTGTCGTATCTATTATGATTGTATAAAAAGATGAATTATTAATATCAGCAGTAAGAGTATTTCTTAAATGTGTTGCAAGACAATGTACGACTTCATTTTGAATTTGATGGCTTAAATATTTTACAGATCCATTTGGCATATTTATAACTTGGTTCATTACATTATCATACTTAGCTAAAAGTTGAACTTGAGTTAAAAAATTGCCATTATATTCATTTTCAAATGTTTCACGATGACCACGAAAAGCCAAAGAATTTTTACAAAGTGATAATGTTATATTTACTATTCGCTCTAGGACTTGCACCCAAAATTTTGATTCGTATCGTATTTGTTCTTCTATATCTTTATCAATGGTTTCATTGTGTCGCCATTTTTCATAAATACAACAAACAAAAATATGTTGTTGGCTATTTTCGTGAATTTTAATTTTTTTAGAGAGACCACGCCAATCTCTAACACCACGTTCACGCCAGCTGTCCGTTGTCTTTCGTTCTTCTGAGAAAAGCCAACAGGGCTCACAATACACGGCATCAAGTTTCGGGGAATAGCAAAGCCACATTCGTTCTATAGATCCATATTTTGTATTAGTTTTATAATATTCCTTGGAAAACCTACGGTTTTCTTGCAATGGGTCCCGTATAAAAGGACCTTTTGGACGACATGATTCAGATAATACAATCATTTTTTTAATATATTTAGATAGTGTTTTACCATGAAAATTAGCAATGTCGCTAGAAAACAATCCGCTTGATATTGCTAAATCAATTTGGTTAATATTGTCATTCGTATCAGCTTCATTTTCTTCATTTTGGTAGTTTCTTGTCAAGGTTTCTTCTTTATCATCCTGTTGTACTGACTCATTTATACATACCACATCTTCAGATTCTGGAATTTTCACTACCGTTTCCGTTTGCTTTTCAAAAAACTTCGTCAGCTTCGGTAATTTAGCTAAACTGGCTTTTGTTTCTTTTAATTTTCTTCTTTTTGCTGCACCGCTTGAGCTACTTAGTTTTTTTTCCATTTTAAATGACTAAATTATAAATTTATAAATTCAGTAGGTATTTTTAAATATTAATTAATTACCTTTTCTATTATAAATCAAATATATACTAGTCGAATATATATTAACACTTGTATCACATAAATAAATTAGATTCAGTAGCTTATTATCAAGAAATTTGTTGATTAAATATATAATTGAAGTCTGAAGACTATACTATTTACTATAGTAATTAAGAAAAAATAAGAAATTAAAAATTGAATAATAGAACTGAAACTTTAACTTATGAAATTGATAACTTACACTTAAAAGTTAATTTATTAAATTTAAGATGTAACAAATTATAACTTTTGGGTAACTCAATCTTATTAAATTGAAAAATGCCACACAACTTTTTCAATTGCGCATGTAATTTTTAAAAGGTAAAGGCTACTATGGTCATTTAAAAATATTTCTACTTAAATTCTTCGGTTAAAGTTTAATACATAGTGATTCACAGCAGCCGCTATTCAATGATAGTTTTATCAGAGACTACATAGAGATGTACAAATTCATACAAAAATTTGTACTAATTTTTTTTCAAACGGGCCAGCTAAAACTGGCTAGTTTTAAAAATCTTAAAGCACAGAAATATTTAGTTTGTGTCATAGCTAAAAGAATTTAGCGAAAACTAGAATCTTCTGTAAAATCTGGTGTAAAATGATCATTCATATATTTTATGCATTTACAAAATTTTTTTATCCTTGTGATTATTAAACTTTTTAAAGCAAAGCGATGACAAAATAACTTTTAAAATAGAAAAATAAGGCAAAAATGGGAAAATATATTTGAGAAAATATATATTTAATATGTCGAGTAGAAACGTAAATTTTCAATATGATAAAGAAGACATTCTAAATATCACTTTACAAAAAATATGGAACATTTAGCTAAATATTTCATATAGAAAAAAATTAAATAAAAATAGATTATTTTATAATGTTGACTTTTCTAAAAACAACAAGAAAAAACATTTCAAGGTTATCATTCATATGCATTCAGTATTTCACTACTACAAGCAGAATTTTTTGAATGTATGAAATGGTATATCGTATATTATATGGTATCAGATGGTATGAATGTTATCTATTTTATGAAAATCATCTGATTTAACTGCATTATTTATTTAACTAAATTTAACTGATTTAATATACAGTATCCAGCAAAAGTAATGGTAATTTAAAAAAATATATATAGAAAAGCAATAAAATAATATAGGCGTTCGAATTTTTTCTAATAATATTTTTAACTTTATAACTTCAGGGAAAAACAAACAAACAAAGTAACAAAATTTTTTGTATTATGATTTTATTTTATTTTTTGATCTCATGACTCATATTGTTATATTGGTAACAGTATACCTACGTATATATGTGGGTAGTTTTTGAAGATAATATAATATACCTATCAAATAAAAATAACTGAAATAAAAAATAATGCTTTAAAATTCTTCTAAACATTTTTTTAATTAAAAATTATTCCAATTAGAAAAGTGGCATGACATTTGCTGGATACTGTACATATTCATAAAAATTATCAAATCATATCAAATTGGAACATAATTACATTTACACAAAACAAAATATAAATATAAATATGTATTGATTTTTGAATCATATTGAAATACATATATAAAAAGTGCCGATAGTATTTATGTCTATTTCTATTTATATTTAATTTTGATTCACACACACTTTCACAATTTAATAAGCATGTAGGCAAGCTGGTTCAAGTAATATAAATGCATAATATGGCATAATGCATATATAATATAAAAATTATATTAGATACTGATCAGATCATGTATATATAATATGTCATCTGATATCATATGATCATATTCATGTATGTATGTTACTTGTTATTTCTATCATTTATACCAATCATACGAAAGTTCATTTATGTACATATATGAAAAAAAAAAATATCCGAGACCAAAACTTGCTTTAAGAAACTTTAAAAAAAAAAGTTGAAAAATGAGACTAAATTTCAAAATCGATATTGTGGCGACATTTAAACTTTTTTGTTGCCATTTGGACATCTCTATGTAGTCTCTGGTTTTATGTTTGTAGGCAAATATAAATGCGGGAAAAAAGTTTCAGTGTATGTATATAAAAAAATGATTGTAAATATTTTTTGTAGTAATAAATTTGGGCCCCCTATAGCTGGTGGGCCCCCCCGCAACGCAGGGACCTGCGTCCACTAGTTCCGCCACTGGTACAGCCATCTTACAAGATTAATATTTTTCCAAAATTTTCTGATTTTCATTAATAATTTTCCATTTTTATAAAAAACCCATGTAAAGTATATACATATGTATCATATAGTATGTATAATCTATATATATAATATACTTATTCACAAACGACGCTCTTTGATTCCGTTAAATTTTTGTTTTATTTTTTCTTTTCGATTAAAAATTTTAAAATATTGGTTGTATGGTAGGAGTAGGAATTTCACAATATAACTGAATATAAACGTTCAGATTTTAATTTGGTTTTAGTACAGCGGTAGAGTGTGGGGTTATTAATAGTAGCTGTTTAATCTTGCAAGTTCGATTCAGTTCAGTTCTTTTTTTTTTTGGTTTTTTTTTTTTATATTTTAAACGAAATAAATGCGTACATATCATAATATCATCATAATATTTAATCTGTATTGATAGACATTTAAAATCCTTTTACTCAATTATTTACCATCTTAGGCTTCTTATAATATATATATAATAGGTATATATTAAGTTTCCAATACTCAATAAATCAAGGGCAAGTTCTAAACAATAATAATAACAGTTTTTTTACAAAAAATATCATTTGCAAAGAAATTTTAAATTCATAAAGGCTTTAATTATTGAAAATTGTATTTTTACATTTTAAATAAAATCATAAAGAAACTATACTGTATATACTGTATTGTAATTGCTAATTAAAACACCTCGAATTTCGAGGGGCGGGCGAATACTAGTTTTTATTTAAATTTTGAATTTAGCTATGCAACGTTTTCTTAATTTTTTAAAAACTTTGCCGCATTATGATATAATGCAACACTGAGAAGTTCAGCTCATAATATAGATATATATGTATATGAATGGATATATGGCTATTTATGTATGTAGTTATAGATTTATTATTTTTTAATATGTAGGCAACAGTTATATTTATATGAATGGACGGTAAACATAAACGAACAAAAAAAAATTTCATGTATGCATATGAATGGAAGGTAAATATAAACGAACAAACAAAAATTCAGAATGTTCTATAGGTTATAATTTATATTTCACAGACTTTAAAACTTATATATACTTATATTTATATATATATTTGACATATTGAAATAAACTTTTTCAAAGAAATCTCGATTGTAACAATATAGTTTAGAAAATTACAGAAAAATTTCCTATTAAAAATTTATTTTCTACTTTTTAGGTCAAAAAAGCTGTTTTTTTAAAAATTTTTTTATTTATTTCTGTTTTTTTTTTGTTATCATCCTCTAATTTCTGTTTTAGTTTTCATCCTTATTTGTTAACATGATGTGTATGTACACGGAAAACAAAACTAGTGCATTTTGAGTAAAAAAGTAGTAACATTAAGAAAAAAATGTGTGTTTTTAGAACCTATCCGACGTATTGGTGATTAGAATCGAACTAAATACTGAATATAACACCATGAAAATTTAAGTCCACGCAATGTGAAAATTAAAAATGTGGAGATAAGTTTCACATTATTCATACTATTTTTAATAAACATGTTTAATAAAAAATAAGATTTTGAGTTGTTTATTCTACCTAAAATAAGGGACTAAAATAAATAAATTTTGATTTAATTTTAGAATTTGAATGTTAAAACCATTAACAAAAATGTATATTTTACACTTCAATAAATACACCTTAAAATTCTTAAAATGATTCATTCGTATATTAAACTTACTCATTTTTCTATCAATTTCACCTGGAAAAATATTAAAATTAAGGAGGGCAAGTGGATAAATTATACATAAGGTTTTATTATATTTAAAACATAAGTTAAATGCTAAATTAAATCTTAATTTTGTTAAAATTTATCCAGCCAGTGAATAAAATTTAGATAAGGTTTTACTATATTTTACACAAGCTTTTTGCTAAAATTTACGCAGTCGGCAGATAAATTTTATATAAAAATTTACTGAATTTTAGCCAAAATCATCCTGAAATATACTGAAAAATGAAAATAAATAAAAATTACAAATTTCAATTACTATAATTTATTTATGATTAAATAATCATTAAATAATTTTATTCACAAAATTTCATTAATTTCATTATTCTGAATGACAAAACTACCTACTATTTTCTGCATTTTAAAATATATTGATTTTATTTGTTTTGTAATTATACATATAATATGCGTAAAAAATTGGTGTATATAGTTTATTTAAAAAAAGTATTGTTATATGGATTTATAAAAATCTCTTGTCTTTTTTAAATATTAAAAACACCATTAAGTTTAAACATACGATAAAAAATGAAATTATTGCATAATATGGTGACAATAATCAGTTCTATTTCACTATCACACCATCATCAGCAATTTACTTCTCATAAATGTCTTAAATTGCTGATGGCGGTGCGATAATGCTTTGAAATGCAATAGATTCAAAATAAAAATAAAATATCTAAAATTCAAATGGTGCTTTTATATTTTAACAAAATTATTACCAAAAAAAATTAAATAACATTAAGTTCAAAATAGTTCATTTTATACATATAATATCTTTTAACTTAGTACTGTTACAATAATATGTAATGTTTTTCAGAAATACAACTTATATTATACTTTTATCATCTCAGTTTGTTAATATAAAAATTTGAAAAAAAAATAATGGAAACTGCAAAATAGCTTAGCTTATAAAAACAAATAACTATAATATTCTTTCGTGTGATGCGTATATGTTATTGATATAGCAAATCAAATACATAGTATATATTTCATTAATAGCGAATAGTAATAGTTAATTTATAAAATGAAAATAAAATAAATTATTAATCCTTTCATAAGTAGTTTGGTTCTTAAAATCAAATATAAGAGCAATAATAATTCATTTATAAAAATAATAAAAAAAAACTTAAATTTTGTATTTTCATATTTTCATAGAAAATATTTAGATATCAATCAGAAATATTCATACGAAAAATTTTTACTCTTTAATTTGTCTGCAGCACAAAGCATTTTTTTTTTAGTAACGTAAATAAATGTTCAAAGATTTTCCTTTAAATATTCTAGAAATAGGTACCTAATACTTTGTAGTTCTCGATTTAAAAATAAATAATAAACTACATACTTATACATTTCTTTTTAATTAAATAAAAAAACATAATAAAGTATATGTATTAGGAATTTTATAAAGTGCGAAATTGAAAAATATGCATTCTGTCGTGTAAAAATTTAAAAATAAAAAATTTTTTTATTTGTTTTTCTGATTAGCATAACTAAAATTCAAGAAATACTTTTAACAATTATTTATATTTAAAAGAGTATAATCTTTTATTAAATTAATAATTTCTCCGTCAGAATGATATAATTCTTCGTCGAAATTAGTTTTGATATCATAGAAATATTTTTGAATAAAATAAAATATTTTTTTACTTTCTATAGGAAACCCTAAATTTAAAGTTATAAAAATTTTAAAACATGTATCATATGCAACAAGAAAGTTATTAAATGAGTATATTATATTGTCATATATAACTTGAAAAGCATAATTTTCTTGGTTATTTAATTTAAATATAATTGGTTGTAATTTTAGAGAAAAATTTGAATATTTTACTCGTTTTTCAGAAATAATTTCGTTCATTTCAGTAATCGAATTAACTTCCATGCATATAGAGTCCATTGCATCTATAATTGTAGGTTTCCATACGACACTATTTTTGTTTTTAATTATTGCACCTGGCTTGAGAATTGCACATAAAACTCGGATAGTGTTTATATTATCTGACAGATATATAAACGAGTTACTTTTTGATTAAATTTGAAGCTTAAAGACATACCTTCATTTTTTGACAAATAAGCTGCTTCCAATTCTTCCAAAATCTTTTTGTTATTAATTGACAATTGTTTTCAATAGACATTTGGACTTTTTCAGGAAGATTGGCCAAGCATCAATCAACATTAACTCTTTTCTTGGGTACATTAATCCAAAATCTATATCAATCTAGAAACAAAATATTAACCATTATAACTTCATATTCAAATTGCTAACGTTTTTAGTATTACGAAACGATATTCCTTGGAATCTTTTAATAAAGGCCACTCCTCATCAAATTCATTTTTAGATTCTAATATGTCCTTCCTTCTACCAATGTGAGTGTTTTTCCATTCGATTTCTACAGATTCCCATTGTTCATGCACTATACTGAGCCACTTCTTTTTTTTTGTCCAACTCCTCATGATCGCCATCAGCTGCACAAAAAAGTAGACCATAAATTAGCTCATAATATTTAGTATAAAAATTTTTAATTTAGGATAAGCAAAAAAAGAAAAAAAAAATTACCGTTGTTGCCTGGTTGACTGATTTCATCTTGATTTTTAAGAACGGTTTCACCAGTCTCTTTCTTCTTTTTTGTAACTTTATCTCTTTTTCTCCATTGATTTTTGTGAAGTCTATATAAACGACCCTTAAAGCATTTTCTTCCACACGATAAAATACTTGTATAATAATACTCAGCAGTTTCTGTTATACATTGTGTAATATATTTGAAATCCGTTGCGCGCATTGCCTTGTCAGACAAAATAAAATCATTAACAATCTCACTCACAAGAATCTTTCTAGCATCATCTAATTTACCTTCTTTGAATTTTCTTTTTATGCAACTGCCTTTTTTCGAATTTATGAAGTTATCAAGTCCTAACATTGTTGGAACAAATAAATATTTATATAAAGATAATAAAGTATGTATTAAACATTTGGGATAAACTCACAAATCTTTCAAAATTTTCAGTGCAATCATTATTATTAGTACTATGACAAGGAGAAGGAGACGGTTCCTTTGAAGCTCCATTTTCAAGCCAACTACTGATCGTACTGCTCATGGAAACAGTGCTATCAGAAGCGATTGTTCTATAAAGCGATGTATAGCCCTTAAACAAACAAAAGAAATGAATATATGAGAAACAATTATTAAAATCTTAATTTTTTTTTTAATTTTTTATATCTCAGGCTTAGCGACCTTTATTTGTAAAACAGTTCTTTATGTAATCAAAATGAATGTTGAATATTGTTTTAATTTTTTCTGCACTAAAAAATGATGCCCTGATGGATCCTCAAGAGCTTAGAGCGAAATATTGGGGTTTTAAAAATAAAAATGAATTAAAGTTAAATTAAAGTAATTGTTTTTCAAACTAAAATTGCTAAGTCTGAAATATAAAATATTAAAAAAAAACATATTACACCGACAGCATAAAAGGTTTTCATTAATCAATAATAAAATCGAAATTATAATTTAAGCTTACATTTTGGATTTTCCATTTATTAAAATTCTCACGAAATCACATTTTGATATTTAGCTCTGGTAACAAAAGAAACAAAACATCTAAATCTGGCAATGTTATTAAAGACATGTCTTTTAATAGATTTATATTTGCGGCTGAAAATGATACAAATATATACAAATTATTAAAAAAGACATTTACAATAAACATTGGAATATTTTATGTCTTACATTTTAATTTAAACTGTACCTCTGCTAAATCCCATTCTTTTAAAAGTGAATCAATTTCTGTTAAATGGGAATCGTTTTTAAAAAGTGAATTTATTCCTGTTTTATTAGAATTATTTATTAAAATAAATGATGATGAATCCAATGGCAGAATAGTATTATCCAAATTCTGAAGAGTGTTATCGAGCTCATATTCTTCTTTTTCATCAATAAAACAAAAATAAATATTTGGAAAATGGTTTTTTTTTTGTTCAAGATTTCTTTAAAATTATATAATAAATAATCTACATAAATATAACATGAGAAGTTTTATTTATTTACCAATATCATCAGCAATAATTTTATTAGATTCATAGTTTTCTTCATTTTGAAATTCAGTCATTTTGAACTATAAAATTTAATATTGTTATATATAATATATAATAAAACTTAAACTATTATACGTGTTTTATGAGTGATGACACTGTTTGGATGATTTAGTCGGTTCGTTTTAAATTCATAAAAACTTAATTTTTTCTTTACTTTTTGTCTATAATTTTTTCAGGAGTAATGAAAGTTAGACAGTACCCAACAAACGTAGCGTAAAAAATTAAATGTTTTTGAATTTAAAACAAACTGACGAAATTAGCCAAGGAGTGTTATCACTCAAAAAATATCATAAATTTTAATTGGTCAATATAGAAATATTAAAATATTATTAAAGCCATAGTACGTATACATAAGGCACATGTTTGACAATTTCTATTGATTCATTTGAAGTTTGAAAAACGGAGAATTGGTCCCAAGCACATGATTTTATAGATTAAATGTTTTAAAAAATTTACTTCCATTTGATAAAGTGTGTAGTAGAAAGGGTTTTAAATTATTTTCATTTAATACAATTAATTCATGTTTGTCTTCTACTTCACCTACGATATAAATTCTATACAGTTTATCATAATGAATAATTTTAAACGACTTTGTTATCAAAATTACTTTACTGCTATTATTATCATAAGTTAAAATATACTGGATTTGAAGCAATTTATTTTTTTTCCTTCTGAAACAAATAATAACCAATTTTATAACTAGATCCATGAAATTCTATTCGAAAATTTATTTCTCCAATTCACTATCCATAATTGGATTTAGCAATGAATAGTACTCCATATTTTTTATATTTATTTTCATAGGTTTGAATAGTTTTAAAGGATTAAATAAACTTTTATACTTATTGATATTGTAACCAAATTCAAAAGAACACTTATTAGCGAGCGACCAACAAATATTTTTCCTTGAACTAGTTGACTTTGTATAATTTTTCATTTTCTTATGATTACCCTCAAACCTCATACACCAGTAACCTGTCAATGGCCCAACCTTTTTTATATTGCTACTGTAATGAGTAGCATTATGGTGCTTCGGTTTAAGTGTATCATTAAATAATTTCTCATATAACTCATTATGAAGAGCAACATTATTTTCCAGTAATCGAATATCAGAATCTAAAAAAAAATCCCTGAATAAAAGGTCTATTATTTCCTCAAGTAAAGCCACATATTTTAATATCCTACTATTTCTAGGTACTAAATCAAACATAAAAATATTTAAATATTTCACTAAGAGTAAAGTTTCACTTGCTGATAAACGTAAATTAGCATTTTTTATGTAATCAAGTTTTATAGGCATTCCTCGAGATCTAATTTCCAATTCTCCATAGTCAAAGTTCTGATATCTGCTATTAAAAACTTCCAGAGAGAAAAAATTGTTATCAATAATACAATATTTTAAGCTGTTTATTATTCCATATTTGACAAAACCTTCTAAGGCATCATGCATAATATCGAGGCTGGCATTTTGTGTATGAAAACTTTTTATACTGTTAAATATGGATTTTTCTGCGATTCCAGTCTCCTTATAAGTGTTATTTTCTAAATCTTCGTCATCATTTTTTACATTAAATCTAAATTTTCTATTTTGTTTTTTGAAATATCTTGTTTATGTATTTTACATATTCTACAAAAAAAATTGTGGGAAAAAGATCTACTGAAACCTAAAATATTATTTAAACCCAGATTATCGCCAACAACCAAACCTAAAATGAAATGAACTTTTATTTTAGTGCCATTTGAGTTGATTTCAATACCATTTTCTTCGATGTCTTTAATTACTTCAATTAAACTGAACAAAGTTTTAGTATTTCCTTCTTTTTTTTAGAGATTTTGATTGGATGAACATTGCTGGAAAAATAAGATCAAGCGAACACCTGTTACAAGGAAGAAAAGGAAAGCTGTAATAAAAGGCTGCAATGGACTGATTTCCTGCTCTACTACCTAACGGATTTCCACTTTCGAAGTCATCATAGTATAAAAAATAGGGGATAATATTTTTTTTTTTCGAATATCAATAAAGTTTGATATTTTTTCTGATGTCATTTCAGTCCGTTGTTGGATATTAGATAAGGTCTCATATAAAATATTACTTGATTCAAAAAAATTTTTAATTTGAAATTTTAAGGGCATAATCACAGCTTCAGTAGTTTTTTTCGAAATAGCTGCAACCCCTTTTTTCTGCCAGACTTTTGACTCTCTATTTATTAGTACTCTTTCAGGATATTCGAAAATACCGCTTTCTTTTAATTTACTTTTGAGTATGTATTGAGATTTTATATCACAAAAAGGATTTGAGCAGAAATCAAATATTTTGTTTAATTTCTCGAAAATTCCATTATTAATTAATGGTTTTAATATTTGAAGAAGTTTTTTAAATATATTAGCTAATAAGTAATCTGAAATATCGCTTATAATTATCTTTAAAAGTGAAAAAGTAACATTATAATTTTTATTAAGATTGCATAGAAATTGCAAAACAAAATCATTGATCTCATTCTTTATTTCGTCTACATTAATGTTTGAATCCGAATTTTTGGAACTAATTGACTCAGAGATCTTGAGCTAAATTCTACAAAATTATCTGAAGTATTGACATTTTTTTCATTATGGCCTAAATCATTCGCAGTACTGTTTATGTCAACACTAATGTCTTTTTCTTGAGGAAATAATTGCATAATCTCATTCTCGTATTTTTTTTTTAAACACTTAATTAAATGCCTTTTAAAAGAAGACAATCCTAGAAATCGAGAAGCACAAAAAGAACACTCAAAACAATCCTGTGGCTTAAAGCCTTCTATTGTTTTGATGTGATGAATATATAATTCAATCGAGTTAAAACCTTTGTTGCACGATAAACAATTAAACATATTTTAAGTTTTTTATATTACAATAACTTACCTAGTTTTTCGAAACAAATAATTATATGCAAGATAATTATTATATAAACAAAATGACTTTTATAATTTTAAAATTTAGAATTAAAATAAATATATTATGTATGTTGTCCACGTATCTAACTTGTTTCGTAATAAATAAAATAGAATTATTTGAAACCTTAAAATTAAAAATAAATTTATATTATGCAATTAATTATTGAATTTTGTACAAATTTTAACGTTCAATTTATTTGTATAGTTTAATTTCTATTAGTATATTAATTTAAACGATTCGATCGTCATTTCATTTTAGAATAGAATTTTTTCAATAGAAAAAAACAAAAACATTTAAAAAGAACAACATTTTTTTTTTCAAATTTACTATACTTTTTGTATAATTCAAACCAACAATTTAATTACAAAAAAAGTATTGAAAATGTTTTTCAATTTAAAAGTTTTGAAATGAAAAACTAAAATAATAAGTCAAAGATACACTTATGTTTTCAATAATTACATTATTGATTATTTAATAATAATAATTATTATTATTATATACAATAATTAATAATTATTAATATACAATAATTAATTATTTTTTTTATCAGTCATATTTTAATTCTTTTTGTTGAACCATATTGTCTATGCATGTATTACATTAACAGTTTATGGCCAATATAAGCAACATTAACATTTACTTATATCTACATACATATATGTACCTATGTATAGATTATACATATACAATATCTTCAAATTTAATATGAAATTCAGAAAATCTTAAAGTAAATTTTCGGTACTATTAACGCATATTTTTTATCCAACATGCAACCACACGTTTACGAGATGCAAAACAGCGACATTTTTATTCTGCATTTAACGTTTGACACAAATTTTCATCTTGTATGTTTCTTATAGAGGATGCAAAAGTTTTGTATCTTAAAATGAGCGAAAGGGAGAGCATGTCATGAATACGATGTACATATATTTTCAACCAATCAAATTTTTGCATCCGAGTGCATGCGTCTCATGTGAACTTAGCCTAAGTTTAATGTATTTCTCAAAAAGAATAATAATTGGCAACACTATTTACATTTACTAATTGGCAAACTGTCTGTAATATTTAATAGTGCAAATGTACAAATTCACGTAAAAATGTCAAATATACTCAATATTTAATTTAACATTGTTAAAATTATCCAATTATTACTTAATTTAAAGTTTAACCCATTTTTGCCCGAATTAATTTTTTTTTGATATCTCTATAAATTATTTTTATTTTTACTTAGAAATTAAGAAAGGCATATGAATAAATCATAATTTATATAAACAAAGTGGGGAAAAGCAGTTTTCCAGCTTGTTCCAATTTTGGAACACCGGGCATACTGAAAGCTAGAAATGGAAATAAGAAAATTGTTATATATCTATTGCAATCCAGTATATTGTATTAAGAAATATTATTGTAACAAAAAATACAGCACTTGAGAGTTAACAAAAAATAACATACTTTTACATAAATAACATACTTTTACATAAATAACATACTTTTACACATCTAAAATCTAATAAATAAGAAAAAATATAATAACAAAGAAAAAATATATATAATAACGAAGTTTAACGGCTGTGAAAACTTTTGAAAAATCCATCATGCGGGTTTACTCCGCATTTATTGCAACACTTAGTTGAATTTTTTTTACATAATGCACAGCGACTTTGTTTGGCAGCTGGTACAATCCAGTGATCAATTTGATCGTATCTTACACTTTCTGGAACTCTACTTCCAATTTCTTTAGAAGACTTTGGCCTGCCTCCTCCTACTACGGCAGTTGCATATTTTTTTAAATATACCTGCACTATATTTCGCCTAAAATGCAAGTAATCAAGCTTTGATTTTTCTGGTGAATGCTTCCTATGTAACTGCCAAGCATTATGGACAGCTGTATCCAAGCAAAATGTAAATGGCGTCCACCACCACTTTTTCGATCTAACTGACACTCTATACCTATCAATATTCTCATCCATTCTATCCACGCCTCCCATGTGTTTATTGTACATAGCGATGACATTTGGCTGTGTAACTGGTAACTGTTTTTTTCAGATAGTATCCATCTTGTAACTTGATTAATTGGTTCAACTTTATTACAAGAACTTACAGTAAGAACAACTCGATTATCATTCCACGCAGTAACAGTAATATCAGTGTTGATATCTGTACAAAATTCAAATTTTCCACGCTCCTTTTTTTGAAATGTTTTTACATTCGACAGTGCCTATTAGCCTATTCGCCATAATTGTGCCAGTATAACCATATCCAAATTCTTGTAAACGATTTACAATTTTCAAGGAAGTAAAATACCTATCTGCATAAATTTTGAAAGATTCATTTTTAGGAAGTTCCGCGAGTAAATTCATTACAACTGAACCACCCACTCCTAAATCCATATTGGTCCTTTTTTGTTCTTTGCCTTGATATGGCTCAAATTTCATAAGATAACCCAGCGGCTCACACAGACACCACATTTTGTATCCGAAGCGAATTGGTTTACCTTTTAAAAATTGTTTTGCAGAATGCCGTCCAAAATAAGGTACCATACTTTCGTCTACACTTAAATTTTCCTGCATTTCTTCATATTTCATGTAGCGAATATTTAGCAAATCGAATAAAGGACGAACTTTGGTAAATTTGTCGTTTTGAGCAAGATTGTCATTATCACTACAATGCAAATATTTTTTTATTTCTTCAAAACGATTACGTCGCATTGCATTTGCTACAAATGGGTTATATGTTTCGGTATCGCATTCCCAAAACATTCTCTATCTAGGTATGTTAAGATACCCTGATAATAATAAAATTGCTAAAAAGCAATTGAGCTCGCCAACACTCATATCGAAATTATGGTCTCCTTTGGACTTAGCATATTTGATAATCATATTTTTTAAAAATTCACAAACCTCTTCATCAAAAAATACCTCGAAACATTCTACTCAACTGGATCAGAATAAATATTTTGTAAACTTTTAGGTGATATAAATGGTGCGAAATTAGGTTCCAAATCTTGATTTTTTTAACAATTGCGTTGTATTTCTTTATTTGCAACTATTCGCTTACGAAATTCTGAAAGTGGAATATTTTCTTCCTCGTCACTTTCTTCAGCCAAATTAATAGTTTGGTTTGCCTTTCACTGTATTGTAGCCACAGCTTGTGCTTGCAATTGGCGCTCACTCAGGTGATTTATGTTTTGCTCGTTCTCATCGGCACTGTCTTCTTCACTTTCTTCACCATCTTCTGGAGGAGTTATAAAAACATCTACATTATCTACTTCTCCCCAGAACTCTTCATCTTCCACTAATTCTAATATCTCTGCTGCAGTTAGAAATCTAGAAAAAATATTCCATTTCAATAGTCTTATATGCTCGGTGTTCCAATAATGGAACATTTTTAAAACATCAAATATTATAATAACTACATGATGCTATGCTGCCAAAAATAACATAAATTTTTTAATAAAAACTCAATTTCAAAGAATTTTATACGTTTTATTAAAAATTTATTTATTATTATCAAAAATATACTTACTTTTTTGACGACATTTTTCATTTATGTTTTCACTTTTCACTTATTTTCAACTACTAGTAAATGTTAGAATAAACTTAAATTTAAAAGAACCCGCTTGCTTAGATTGTTTAAAAACCATTTTCAACGGTTACAATTAAAAAAAAAAAAATTTGTGTTATATTGCAGTATGAAAATGCATTTGTCCAAAATTGGAACACTGGGCAAAAATGGGTTAAACTAAGTACATACATACATTCTAATTGAAGTGTTGAATTTATTCAAACATGATTAATTTAATATTTAGATGGATTGATTTTGGTTTAATCACAATAAAATAATAAACCAAACTATGTATACAAAACATCCGTTATCTTTTTTATTTTTGCAAAGTCATAAAGCCTTTCAGTAAAAAAGAAAACAAGACATAAATTCATACATTCCATATATACCTTATATAGGTACGGTCATAATTATACATACATACATATGTAGGTATAACATTAAAAGTGGAATTAGGCACATATGTATGTATGAATGTAAAATGTACCTATACTTTTTATATCTCATTTGTAGGTCATAAGGAATATATAATATTGTACGTATGTATATGCATAAATGGAAAAGTTTCTGTTCTATCATTTACCGAAAATTTTTGTTTAATTTTTTTGTTCTTTTTATACACATTCAATTAATAGATCATAAGTACATACATACTTACAGTCATATGCAAATCGAAGCTAATATTTCAGTAGGTACCTAATATACATACATACATACATATTATGTATTTATGCATCAATTTTACTTTAAGAAAAAGTATCCATTCATACATATATCAATGCATGTATGTTTATGTAGTAATGTACCTACATTATGTGTATTAAATACTTAAAAAAAGGGATTATTACAAATTGCGTTAACTTAAGAATGTGTAAGTTAAATTATCAGTTATAAAATTTCTGAATTTGAATCTAAATTTTACGTAAATTTAAGTGAATTTCACATACTATTTATTTTTCATCAAAAAATTTGCCGAAATTAACAACATTTTTCTGTTACCTACTTATTTTGTAGTGTTATTTGTAGAAAAAAGCATAGCCTGATTTTCAGTAATTATTGGTCTTATTTAAAGTTTTACTTGTTTACTTAATTTTATAAATTTAAATATAAAATTAAATAAATAAAACTGATATTCATAAAATTTTAGATAAATTAATTAAAATTGGGACAATAAACGAAAAATGTAATATTCAGGAACACTATTCCTTGAATATACACATTATATTTTTTTCTGTGTAGGTACATACTTGTACATGTTTACATATTTGAAGATATAATGAATGTATAGTTATAAACATTCAGTTCAGGCAAATAACATATTTTTTGTGTTCGTTGTAAATTTGAAAATAAAAATACCCGGTAAAAAATTAAAATATTTATCTTTAAAAGAAAACATTAATTTGATTATGCTTTGTGCATTCGAACCAATTTCCGAACATTTAGAAAGTTTGAGTTATAGAAGTTTCGTTGTATATGTATATATTGAATATATGCTATCCGCTTTTAATTTTTTTTTAAATTTATCTATCTTAAAGTCATCTATCTTTATTCTTTACTTAAAGATTTTTGAAACAACGCTTTTGTGCCAAAAATCCGTAAAAAAGATAGAACCACTGAACCCTGGTTAAATGGAGATCTAAGGACTTTGCGAAATCAACGCAATAAATTGCATAAAAAAATTACACGTACAACTGATCCTAACAATAATTTAACAAATATGTACAACGATTTGGCCTTAGAACTTAAACAGAAAGCTAATTTAGCTTATGAAAATTATATCAATAATATTGGTAATAAAATAATTACTGATCCCAAAAAATTCTTTGATTTCGTTAATAACCCTTCTCTTTTAATCCTTCTCTTAAACATTTTATTTTAGAATTGTTATTTTGAAAAACTATAGCTTTTATTTTGTCTTCGCTTCTCAAAATTCTGTTCGATATAGATTTTTCTACCTTATATTCAATATGTCCGTTTTTTTTTAGACTTGATTAATTCAATAATTTTAAAATTTCTTTAACATGCAATGTCACAGATTTTTTCCTATCCATTTCTAAAATTTCAAAATTTTACTAAAAATATATACTATAAATTATATATCATACATACGTCAAATACTTTTTAAATATTTTTCCAAAATCAAAATATATGCCCACTACCAAAACAAAAACTTGAAAACAAACTTACAAATATAGACAATATATCTGTGGCAATAAACAACAACCGCTTAAGTCTAAAATGGAAGTTTCGAGTAAATGCAATTTGAAAGTTTAAATTAAATTTCTAAAAAAAATTAGAAAAGCAATTACAGTAGAATTTGTTTTAAATTAAAGGTTTTATTTTATTAAATTAGGTTTTATTTAATAAATTGCATCAAAAAAATTTTTATTTTATTGTTATTTTAGAAAATATTAACAATAAAAGAATATAAGCGATTATAACATATTTTAAAAGCGTTTTTTGTAGGCTTATATCGACTTAAGCGTTTATGGTAAAATAATAATTTGCTAAATTCTTGCCTACTTTGTCTAATATCGATGTAAGTGCTTATTAACAAAATTAATATTTAGTTACTTTTATTACTAAATAGACTTAAGTTGTTATTATATAATAAATTAGTTAAGCTGTAATGTCAAAAAATAAAAACAAACTTCATTTTCTAAATTTGACTCAAATTCAATTTTTTAAATTTGACTTAATAATTTATTATTTATTTATATTCAGAAAAAAAATTTATTATATTGTAGATAACATATAATAGAAAATGAACACAAAAATAAAAACAATGTAACGATATTAATTAATTCAAATTGCTTAAAAATAAAATAATTCAATTTGCTTATAAAATAAAAATTCAAATTTCTTCTTAAGTTCTTATAATATAAAATAATTTTAATTTGTTATAAAATAAAAAAATTCAAATTGCTACAAAGCAAATCAGATATGAAAATAATAGTAATAAATAATACAACTTAAATAAACTACGTCTTGATTGCAAAATTTCAAGAAATCTATTATTCATCTGAATCTGCCTGTGTTAAGTCTGGGTGTGTATCTGGTGTATCTGTTTCTGTAGTAGGAAGACTTTTATAAAATGCATGAAAACAAGGGTCTACAAAAATCAACAAATCTATGAGATCTTTTTTCTTTTTTTTATTAATTTTAACTTCCTCTTCAAGTTTAGGAAGATCATTTAAGTTCACAGTATTTATTCCGCGCTTTCGGATATTTAAAATTTTAAATGGTTCGTCATCGTTTAAACTAGTCTTATATAGAACTTTTCAAAAATTCTGTTTATCGTATCTCAACCATTTAACTGTTTTCCATACAAATCTTCCACCATTTTCATTATTTGGTCTCCACATAAATTTTGTTTTCAAAAACCGAGAAAAGTTAAAAAAATCTTTCTTTTTCATTTCAATTACATTGAATTTTCTTTTCGTCCTGATAGATCTTATGAAATTGTACCAATCATGCGGGTGGTGAATTTTTGTATCAGTTTGTTTTTTCTTTTTTTCAATCACGGCGTGGTCAACATCGCATTCCATGTGCGTATGGCCTGACTCTAGGAACTTGTGATCTATAATTTGAAGATTTTGATGATTTTCAAGGGCTAATACAAACATAGAAGATATGAAAGAATTTTTGTTCTGCCCAGCACAGCTATCACTGTAAAACACAAGGTGCTTGACATGAAGATCTACTTAAAGGTTGGATATGTGTCTAAAAAGACATGATGATATCTGATTACCTCCTCTTGCTGACAGATATAACAATATGGAGCTCCTGTGACACAATCATGGACAGTAAGGTTGTACGTATAAAGTTGCCTCTTATAAAATGAAGTAGAAGTTCGCAAAAATGGTGTGGGCAAATATTGCTTTAGATCAAAGGTATAAACTTTTATATCAGAATTGCCCATTGCGATATTTTTATCTCTTCTTTTCGACTCATATGCGAATTCTGCTAAATTGTGATGTACAGATAGTTCTTCCTTCAGTTTTTCTAAAACTGCGCTATCTGTTTCCTGCTTGGCTAAATCAATTTTTGATTTTAGCGTGTCACATTTGTTACAGGTATCCAGTTTTGGTTTTTTAAATTTAATATGCATTGCTGTAAAAAAAATTATGAAGGTAAGTATGTAATCTCTCAAAAAATTACAATAGTCTTACTTTTAAAAATTTCAGTATATTTGCTAAGGCTTGCTGCTTCAGATGAAAAAACCTCACAATATAATCTGTACATTTCGGCAATTGTCAGATCAGCATGAAAATATTTTAAACTGGTATGTCTTCTCGAGTAGTGGCTTTCGTACGAAGGAAAGCTGTTTATATGTTTTTTAATATTGTCAACAACAATTTGCGGAAGTTTATTAGTTCCTAATAAAGCCCCGCGTTTATCAACAAATTCTTTATGCGGCTGTTCCAATTTTTTCTTAACCACACTTTTTTTCTTAAAAAACTTTCAGTTTCGTCAAAACATTGTTTAAAACAATTTTGACACATCTTGATTTTTTGTCCTTCATATTGCAAATGATACAGTATATGATTTTTACGGTTCCAAGGTTTTTCGATATGTTTTGCTAAAGTTTCTGTTTTTTTTTCTGCTATTTCAATCAAAGCTGAAATAAATAGGATCCTCTGGTTGTACGTTCCGAGTCTCCAATATGAATTGAAATATTCCATTTGTGTCATTTCCGGAATTTTGTGCCGACACTGCGGCAATCAGAATTTAAGGGAACAAATTTTCTTCCACATACAACTGTGCTTTTAGTGTTTGTATAGGAAACACCTTTATTTCGTTTTTCTTTGGATAGTTTTCTTGAGTATGAATTTTCAATTTTTTTGGTTTGATTATTGTTGTTTTCATCAAAATGGGTTAATAAAGAATTTGATAGGTTTCAATTTGCCTACCCTCTTCTACGTCAGTGTCTATGGAAGTTTCCGCTTCAGATATCTTATAATCAGGATCCCGAATATTGTCATCGGAATCAAAATCTAAAGATGTTTTTACATCACAGTGTCTACTCAACATCAGAGTTACTACCAAATTTTTCAATTAATTTATCAACATCATATCGAAATCCATGCATTGATTTCATTAAAAACAATATTTGCGATATTCCAATTATGTTTTGTAATGCATTCAGTTTCTTTATTTGCAAAATTTACTTCTTTGCATGCATCATTTTGAAGCTCAAGCGTTTTATCTAAATCATAAGGACATCATTATTTTAAATCATTTTATAAAATCAGACTTTTATAATAATATATTTAATTTGCGATTGAAATTTTTTAAAATAAAATAAAAAATAAATAAACTCCATAATTCTGGCTTTTTAATTGTTATTAGTATTAATTCAGAAAAAAAAACATACCAACTAAATTTCTTTAAACAAAAAAAAAAAATTTAGACCGCTAAAATAAATTTCTTGAAATCGATTTTAAAAAATTAATAACAAGCATTCAGACAATTGAAACTAAAAATTTGAAAAGAATGAACTCTGAAAAATTATCCAAATTATATTTTTAGTTATTATTGTTATTGAAATTTTCAACCGTTTTCTAATCAATACATGTTTCAATATGTTTAAATTCCTGAATAAATACATTTTTTTCTTTTTAAAAGTTATGATAATAAAATATCGGGTTTATTCTCTCAGATTTTGTACTTATTTGAAGATATTCAGCTATTTAAACTTTTTTAAGCTTAAAATTTAGTTTTTATTTAATAATGTTTCAGTTAGACATTAATTCAGTCAGTACATTATAATATATAGGTATAATATAAATAATATTATAATTTATTTTATTATTTTGCTATTTATTATGTTATCAAAACCCATACATTTTAAAAATAATGTTATTCTTACCTTGCTTTTCATTTATATCTCTTTGTTGATTTCTACGAACCAAATTTATCATCATCAAAGAACATTGAGACATTATTATTTTTTTTTATTATAATTTTTATAATTAATATTGAGTTATTATTATTACTTTATACACTAATATTACTCTTACACCAAATCTTAAAACAAAACACTGCTACTGCAACTAATTTTATTCTTAACTGAACAGAAAAAAAAATTTTTATTACTAAACTCTTTAAGATTTAACTGAACACCCGAATAACAGAAAAACAAAAAGAACAAAAATCGCTTAACTGTATTTTAACTGCTTGTCAATGCACATGTAATAATAGATAAAGTGAGTAAAGTGTACATGAAATAGAAAAAAGACGATATGTAATAACAGCTTATGTCTAGCAAAGAATCTTTTGGGAACAATTTAAATTTTCAATAATCGCTTAACTCTAAATAAATTTTATTATTATTTTGTAATAATCGCTTAGCTCGAAATAAGAAAGCTATAATGGAGAATTAAAAATTGTTCAAAAAAAGCTTAATTCGACATAAGCTGTTATTATTGTCTTTGCGATTTAGGGACTTATTGTAAAATAAAGATGTGTAATAATAACTTAAGTTAACATAAGCTTTAGTAAAAAAACGCATTTTTATTTCATTGTAATCTAAAATAGACTTAGGTTTTTATTACAAATGCAAATCGTGTACCACAACGACTTAAGCGATTATGTGTAATATAAAATTGCTTTGTTAGAAGAAGAGTAGGAACACGAAATTTTGTGTCTATATGCATCATGATACGCGGAATTCAATGGTGTTAATAACTCAATTTAGTCTTAAGTCGACTTAAGCGGTTGTTGTTTATTGCCACAGATATATTTACTACACAATGTTACTGTATATTTACTACACAATAATTTATATAAAGAAAAAGAAAATTTAAAACTAATTAAACTTAAAATATATTAACATAAATTTAATCTTAAAAATTATTAAAGAACTCCATATCGTAAAAAGTAATTAAAGTTTGACACTTTATTGAATTAAATTTTGAAGAACTTTAAAAATATAGTTAATAATATCTGTATACAATTTGTAAAAATAAAGAAATTAAAGGAAAAGCGTAAAAATGCCTAAAGCAAAAGGAAAAAACAATTAGAAACCATAGAATATTACACGTCAGTTTAAATGAACGTCCCATTTCCGAACATTCATTTGAGTTTACTAAAACCATTCTAAATTACAGGGATCTGAAGATCGATTGCTTTTGGTATAATTTAGATAGATTTGATAATTTTAACAGTTTCGTTTTTAATTTAAAAATATTAATATACTAATACATAATAATAATATAATACATAATAATCCGAGTAATGCAAAAAAATTGTGGGACATATACAAGCGAATTATGTTTAATAATAATCCACAGAAAAAGCTGCCTTATCGGACGGAATCAATGAATGAGTTTTTTACTAAGGTTAGAGAAGAACTTATTCTTCGATCTGATCCTATTTATAGAACATATCTCAATGGTTTTAACCATAATATTTTTTCAAACTTAAAATTGATTCCTACCAACAATGAGTAAATAACTGAAATAATAAAAACCTTAAATGCTATAGTGCTTCTAACAGTCACAATGGAATTTCAGCTAAATTCATTGTTAATTGCTCTGACAATTTCGTTCCTACAATTGTTAGATTGGTAAACAAGTCGTTTGAAAAATCTGTCTTTCCAAGTTCTTTAAAATAAGCAATAGTTACATCAATTTTTAAAAATGACAACAAAACAGATCCGAAAAACTGTCGTTCAGTTTCAGTTTCAACTGTTTTTTCAAAAAATTTTGAAAATATAATCAAAAATAGGTTGTGATTCTTTCTTAACACAAATGGTGTGCTAAGTGATTCACAATTTGAATTTAAACAAAATTCAAATACTCCGTCTGTATGTTTAGAATCAAACGAATTTATCACGAAAAGCATGGATGAAAAAAATATACCTCCTGTGTTTTTTTTGGATTTGAAAAAAGCCTTTAACCGTGTAGGTCACGATATTCTCGTGCATAAAATGTCTATATTAAAATTCAATCGCTGTCAGATAAGATATTTCCAATCCTACTTAACTGAGCAAAATCAAAGTGTTCGTATTGGCACAACTATAAGCACCAAAAAGGTTATCTTCAAAGGAGTTCGCAAGGTTCCATCATAGGGCCCAACTTATTTAAAATTTATACAAATGATATAGTATTGTTAAAATTAAAAGTCATTATACAAGTCTATGCAGACGACGCTGTCATTAAATACGCAAGCAATAATGAAAAAGAAAATAGAGATGCAATAGTTTTTGATCTTGAAATTATCAATACGAGGCTAATAAAACAAGCTTTTGAATTCCATCGTCCAGAAAAACTAAAATTATGTTTTTCGAAAATAAAATTTTCAACAATAGCATAGACAAATAACATATAGATAAGTAAATCGTTTGTGAATTTTTTAAACACTTATTTTTTTAAACTTTAGAAAAAAGAACTTGGGAAGTAATAACTGTTAAATGTAATAAGAAAAATTATGCTAATAAAATGTATAATAAAAATGTTATCTGTACGACTGAACTATACATTTGTCTATGGTTGTATGTACACTTTTTTTCATTCTTTTTAGCACATTTCCAAAAAAAATTTGAAAAAATGTGCTTATTAGTTTCACTCTGTCCGACCGTCCGTCCGTCTGTTTACAAAACTTCTACACCGTTAAAGATAGAGAAAAAAAATTTTAACCATGGGTAGGTCTCATAAAAAAAATAATTTTGTGGAACAACTTTTTCATGTAGCCCCATCCATTACGAAGCTCCGGCCCGCAAACTTTGAAAAAGTCCTATTTTTAAATGGATATATCTTATGTTCTGTTTAAGATTTTTTCAATCTGAAAACGTCATTCGACAGATATTTTTTAGCTTTGTCAATTAATATCAACATCATACAATTTTTTCAAATTTAGTATTTAAATTTACCGTTATGTGAAAACCACATTTTGCATGAAATTTCTTTTTTTATAACTCCGGCACGCCTTTAGATAGGAACCTGAATTTTTGAGACAAGAAAGAACTTTTAGAATTAGTATAAGTTTCCTCGGAAAATTTTTTGGTAGCACCCCTTTTTTAAGAGTTATTACGCCTCAAAAATTGAAAATTTGGTATTTTTGGACACCTGTAACTTAGGCACCTGTAAACATTTTTCTTTGGCAAGACATGAAAATTAAAGGTTCAATAATATATTTTTACATGTGTTAACGATTTTTCTTAGTTATATAGGATTCCGGACTTACGGGCCGTTAAAATTTCAAAAAAGTCCTATTTTCACGTTTTTTTTATTACATGAAATTTTCAAATTTTTGTGCAAGTCACAATTCTAAACAGTTTGTATTGAGTTTTGGAAATGTGCGCTTTCAAAAACCGTTGGTTTACATTCTACCTTGTTTTTATTTATTTGGGTTGTTTTTGTTTTACTTTAACTAGAAAATCCCCTGCGCAATTGCACAATTTCTATAGATTCAAAAACATTTACGGTATCATACTGACTCCCTTAATAAACTACCTAAAAATTTCATTTTTACATCAGCACCATTAAAAAAATGTAGAAATCACTTACTTACTTGTAATAGAAAAAAACATAAAACAAATCTAAACACATACAATTAAAAATGTTAGGTACAGTTTATTAATTTTTTCTCGCCGTTTTTTCGTGGCGGTAATTTTTGACAATTTTTTAATCATTGAGAAAAAATGGTCCAAGCTAAAAACACATTCAGGGCAAAAGTTCGTGCCGATATCTCAAAAATTGTTTGAAACAAACACCAACCGCTACGACATTTTTTTTTTTTTGTTACATTTAAAACAATCTCAATAATCGAAATAATTTTAATATTTGTTAAAATTTTACCAGACTCTCTATTTTTCTTTAGTTTAAAAAAAAAATTTTTATGTCGATAAAAACAGTTGTTTTCGCCGCGAAATTACTTTAATTACCAAAACTACTTTCAAGTCTTTTGCGTTTATTTTTTTTTTGCTTGAAAAAAATTTGCTGAATTTATTTTATTTAAATGTACTTTGGAAGAGGTCTTTAGTATATTTAATAAAAGATTCATGTCTCTGATAATGTAATTTCATAAATTGGGGTCTTTTTTTTGTGTGGGTCGTTTTCGACAGCTTTTTAATTTAATGGTCTAATAATAAATTAGTACAAAATTATGAATCTATTGTGAGAGAAGGCTTCTAAAATGATATTTCCTATGTTATTTTTTCTTTTTTTTTTAAGAAAAATATCCATTTCTATAATATTTAGTAAGTTTCTGATTTCTGTTATGAAATATAATTAGCTAAGTCTGCCGAATTTTATATTAATAAAAAAAATTCGAATATTTTATGTTATATCAAAAATTCAGCTTAAAAAATCAAAATTCTAACCTAAATAAACAAAACTACTTTTTGCGAAACTTTTACCAGCTTTTATAATAGTGAAAACAAAATCAAGAATAAAATCGGCCTATTATTTTTTTTCTTATAAATATAAGGCTTACTATAAACTTTGCTCTTTTCATTTTCAGGTCTTTTAATTTTATTAAGAGTATTTTTATTTTTTTTCAAAACAAAGAGTCATTTGAAAACTGCCAGCAGAAGATTAATAATTGATTTTTAATTTACAGCTGCGACCAGTTCATAATGGATGTGGCGGTCAAATTTAAAAATTAAAAATTTGCTTTAAATTTTGTGTCGAAAGTACTTTTTAAAAAGTAAAAGTTTGTGTCTCTGATAAGACTTTTAGTCGAAGATTTGTGTCTCTGATAATAAAATTTTAAATTATTAAATAAATATACAGAAATATCATCATTGCCAGTTTAGTTCATATTCAGTGTGAGTGCTTTATTATAGATCTGGCCAACATCTTGTGTGGCCAAATTCAATCATTAATTCCTGGTATTAAATTATCTGGTCTGATTAATAAATATTATTTTTTTCCATTGCTAACAATTTTATTAATGGTCTAATAATAAATTAGTACAAAATTATGAATCTTTTATGAGAGAAGGCTTCTAAAATGATATTTTCTATGTTATTTTTTTCTTTTTTTTTTTAAGGAAAATATCCGTTTCTATAATATTTAGTAAGTTTCTGACGTCTGTTATGAAATATAATTAGCTAAGTCTGCCGAATTTTATATTAATAAAAAAATTTCGAATATTTTATGTTATACCAGTTTTACCGAAAATTTAGCTTAAAAATCTAAATTTCAATCTAAATAAACAAAACTATTTTAAAGTATGTTACGAAGCTTTTACCAGCTTTTACACTAATGAAAACAAAATCAAGAATAAAATCGGCCTATTATTTTTTTCTTATAAATACCAGGTTTACTATAAACTTTGCTCACTCTCACTTTTTCACTTTCATGCGTTTTAATTTTATTAAGAGTACCTATTTTTATTTTTTTTTTTCAAAACAAAGATTGAAAACGCCAACAGAAGATTAATAATTTATTTTTAATTTACCGCTGCGACCAGTTCATAATGGACGTGGCGGTCAAATTTAAAAATTAAAAATTTGCTGAATTTATTTTTATTGAAAATGTGTTTTTTAAGTATGTACTGTAATGAACGGTTTGTGTCTCTGGTAATACTTCTAGTGGAAACGTGGAAAATTTGGTCACTCGTAATAATATTTACTAAATTTATTTATATTTTTAATGAACGGTGTGTGTCTCTTGATAATACTTTGAGTCAAAGATTTGTGTCTCTGGTAATAAAATTTTAAATTATTAAATAAATATACAGAAATATCATCATTGCCAGTTTAGTTTACATTCAGTGTGAGTGTTTTATTATAGATATAAAATATATTTTTTTACATGTTGGCAAGGTCTCGCCAACATCTTGTGTATTATATTATAGATTGCTGCTTTGAATATAGAAAAATGAAAATAAAAAAATTTAAAAATTATTTAGATTAGAATTTAGAGTTAATATTTTTAAAAGTTGGTTAATATTTTTAAAAGAGAATTTATATGTATTATATAAATATACATAATTTAAATTATTAAGTTCTTTTATTTTTGCAAAATATTTCTTTTGGTAGTTAAAATTTAATGGTTAAAATAAGTAGTTTTAATTTGTTAGTTCTTATTTTAAAATTTTTAGCTATATCAATAAAATTAGTTTAAATGGGTTTAAAATTTTTTATTGTTGGTTGTGGAAGAACAAAATCCAAAAATCCTGAAGCAAAATTCGTGGAATTTCCGAAAAAGGGAAAGTGGGAAAAACTTTCATTTATGATTTTCATTTTCCTAAATCATTTTTCGGATTAAAAAATTTCTTCTTATGCTAAAATAGTAGAGATCTTTGAAGGAAAAAATAAACAATTCGATAGTTATAGTTTCATTAAAAGAATTTAAAGAAGACTGCATATCCGAATAGTAATTTACAGGTAATGCTTTTGATATTAAGTCGTTATGATATTAAGTCTAAGTTATGATATAATTAAAAAAAAAAAGATTCTATGTGTATACAAAAATTTTCATTCGTATTTATCTTCATATTATCTTAGTTATTTTTATTCGTAAGCTCATTCATAAATGAAATGTTAAACAAATATGAATTTATGATAGCTGAGGAAAATCATACTTCTCCAGAACCATATGTTCATAATTTAGCTAAAAAAAATTATACTTTGAGAAATTCAGAAAACGCTCAGTTTACACTTGATGATATTAAAAATTTACCATTTCCGACAAGAAGACGTAAATTATCAGTAAGTTCTATCAAAGCCGATTTTTGTAAATTGGTTGGTTGTTTCTGGATTGCCGTCGGGTTATTTGGACGTAAAGAATATTGTAATTAAAGTAGCCAAAAAAGTTGGAGCTAATGTTGTGGATGCTGACATAAATTACATTACTTCACTTGAGAAATTGACAGAAGAAGGTAATAAATATTATCACTATATAGCGCGCTTTCACTCCGAGATAAAAAGAGATGTAATTATAAAGAAATAAAAATAAAGAAATAATACAAGATGTAATTATAAAGAAATAAAATAAAGCATCATGTTTTTACATTGGAGTGTGGTATTCAAGATGGCCAAGGAAATATTTTTTGAATATCACCTATTAAAGCTGCAAAGAAAACTCTATTATGAAGCTACAATAATTAAAACCAAATTTAATTTTAAACTTATGTGGTATAGAGGTAATTCAATTAAAATACGTCAAAACTCAAATAGTAATATCTATGATATTATAAATTATAATGATATTAATAAGATTAAAACTTTGGTTAAAAATTAATTTTGCAGCTTATGTTTTTTCAGATATTTTTTTTGAATTGCTTCTGTATTCTCAAATAATACGTTTGCACATAACTAATTGTATAAAATGCCAAATTTTTCTAAAATTTTCAATTTTTTTAAATTCTTTTAGTAATTTTAATGGTATATGGGTACATTTTCAATACAGATATTCTATGTATATAACTAGTCTTAGATATTGTTCTGAAAATATTTCCCAAAATCTACATTTTAAAACACATTATTTTTCTGTTATTTATAATCTGTATTGTATTTTCAAAATTTATTTTCATTTGATTTATTATTTTTACATTTTGAAATATTTTTATCAAATGGCTTGAAATACTTTTATCAAGAGGCTTTATTGTTCAACTTATTTATACGACATCTTTTGCTACAAATTTTATTGGGTGCATTTCATATTAATTTTAAGGTACTTATAACAGTTGGCCCAAATGAGACCTAATGTAAAACACGAATAACACTTGTCATAATCGTTTTTTTAATGAATTTTTTTTATATATTAAATACATTTCATGGAAATTTAACGTGACTATGTGTGAAATATGACAAGACAAATGACCACCATGGCCGGAACGAGTTGAGGCAGATGGCCGCGACGAGTTGAGACAGATGGATCATTTATAACACTCTGCTGCACAGCTTCCACGTTGTCTTCAGTGCAAATATTTCGATGAGTACCTCTTCCAGGACGGTCGGCAACTGAACCCAGTTCCTCAAAACGGCGGACTAAACTTATAATCATGGAAGATATGGGCGCTGATCTTGAGTTAAAATAACGGCGATAATTTCGCTGTGTCAGAACAATTGATCGTTCAGAAGAATAGAAAAATTCGATAGTTTTAATCCGTTGTTGTGTACTGTACGTATTCATTTTAAATTTCCAAAAGTTCAGTTATAATTTGCACAAAGAAAAAATAAAATATGTTACAAAATAAAAAAGTTATTTGTGTTTCACATCAGTTGGTCTCATTTGGACCACCCTTTATATATTTTTCACTTAAATTACATTTATTTTTTTATAAATATTTTTTTTTTATTAATTTGTAAAACCGAACCGATTGTAATGTTATGTTGTTTGTGTTGAATATGCTAATTTATTTAATACTTTATCGCTACAAACGTTTAAGTAAACTGATTCTCAAAAAAATATATAATAATGGCTATAAATAATAATTTAAATGACAGCATCAAAGTGCACCATTTAGTAAATCGAAGTGACAGTGTGGTACAAAATTGTGTGAATAATATCAATATCTTATACTTAAATATACAAAATTTGTGTGGAAAATTATATGATTTTGAATGTTTAATTAATTTTTTTAAGTATAAAATACACATAGCGGCTGACGGAATTTTGAATATCCTAACCGGAGAATCTTTTTTTTAATATTTTTTATTTCATAATTATTATCTTTAAAAGAGTTTAAGCTCGTACAGAGTTTGTAAATAATACTATGTTCATACTATGGGTGTTTAACAAGAAGTAAACAGATTTTGAAAAATGATGTTCATACTACACAACTAGTTTAAGTTTTGACAGCTATCAAAATCAAAAATGCATATTAGAAAAAAGTTATTAGGTTTATATGACAATTATGATTATTGAAAACTTTTTTTTCTTTTTGCATGGTAAAATATATGTATGTAAGTCTTTATTTTTATATTTTTTTTTTTTTTTTTGAGTTAGGAATCTAGTTATAAAAATTTAAAAAAAAGAATTTTGTTTTTTTACAAACAAAATAAACATTGGTTTGTAAAAACAAAAAAAAATTTTTGGAACTACTTAAATATTTTTTTTTTTTGCATTTCATAAAAAATTTTTTTTCCGTCCATTTTTACATTTATAGTTTAACAATGCATTTAAAAAGAATTAAAGTTATCAAAGGGTTATGAAAAATATAGAAAGTTTTTCGATTCATCGAAAAAAAATCGATTATGTCAAAAAATTAAATATAACCTGGAAATAAACTAGTTTAAAAATGTCAAATTTTTTCATAGAATATTTTCTTGTTAAACAAGAATTAAACTAGTTTATCGTGTTAAACATATTTAACTGTTTAGTATGAACATAGTATAAAGTTAAAAAGTAAAAAGTTACAAAAAAAAAATAAAGTATAATTCAAAACATCAGTGCAAATAAAAATTTAAAAGCAAAAAGAAAAATGTAATTAGATATTTTTTTTTTTTTTTTTACACTAAAAATAAAAATAATATATATGTAATATTGTAATGTGTTAAAATAGTACTTAAATTTCTAGGTTTATTATAATTCGTATTGTTTTATGCACTTATATTTCATTGTTTTCTTCTTTTTTTTTTGATTTTAATTTATATTTCTAATTTGTAACCTGAATATACAGATTTCTTTTCAAATATAACATTTGTAGTACACTGGTTTTGCAGAAAGAATTTCAAAACTGTAGTTTTCTAGTGTTAAACTTCTAATGTTAGGTATAAATATTATATCAGTATATAAATCCCATGAAGTCAGAATTAATAATTTTATAGATATAAATTTGATTACAATTCAAAAACTTAATTATTCTGGGTGATTTTAATATAAATTTGTTAAATAAAACTAGCAGAGAAGTAAAATTTTATATTTTATAAGAAAAATATTTTTCGGGGTTAATACATAATAATCCCAGTAATGAAAATTATGGGACATATACAAGCGAATTATGTTTAATAATAATACTGTTAACTCTGAAACAATCAAACTGGTAGAGTATAAAGGAAAGTTGTTTACAGAAAAAAATGCCTTCTCGGATTCAATGAATGAGTTTTTTTTACTAAGGTTACAGAAGAACTTAATCTTCCATCTGTTCCTATTGATAGACCATATCTCAATGGTTTTAATTATAACATTTTTTCAAACTGATAATTGACTCCTACCAATAATGAGGAAGTAACAGAAATAATAAAAACCTTAAATGCTATAGTGCTTCTAACGGTCACGATGGAATTTCAGCTAAATTCATTATTAATTGCTCTGACAATTTGGTTCCTACAATTTGAAAAATCTGTCTTTCCAGGTTTTTAAAATCAGCAATAGTTACACAAATTTTTAAAAATGACAACAAAACAGATCCGAACAACTGTAGTTCAATTTCAGTTTTAACTGTTTGTTTAAAAATAATGAAAAACAGGTTGTCTTTCTTTCTTAACACAAACGATGTGTTATGTGATTCACAATTTGAATTTGAACAAAATTCAAATACTCCGTCTGCATGTTTAGAATCAAACGAATTTATTACGAAAAGCGTGGATGAAAAAAATATACCTCCTGTGGTTTTTTTTGCATTTGCACCGTGTAGGTCACGATATTCTCATGCATAAAATGTCTATGTTAAAATTCAATCGCTAAGATATTTCCAATACTACTTAACTGACCGAAATCAAAGTGTACGTATTGGCACAACCATAAGCAGTAAAAAGGTTATCTTCAAAGGAGTTCCGCAAATGTTAAAATTGAAAGGCATTATACAGTCCATGTGGACGACGCTGTCTTAAATACGGATGCAACAGTGAAAAAGAAGTTAGAGATGCAATAGTTTTGATCTTGAAATTATCAATACGAGGCTAGTAAAACATCGTCTGCTTTTGAATTTCATCGTCCAGAAAAACTAAAATTATGTTTTTCGAAAATAAAATTTTCAATAACAGTATAGAGAATAACATAGATAAGTAAATCGTATGTGAAATTTTTAAACACTTATTTTTTAAAACTTTCGAAAAAAGAACTTGGGAAGTAATCACTGTTAAATGTAATAAGAACAAAGAAAAGTGCTGTAGAGTAGACTATGTCAACCCCGTATGAACGTTTACTGTTCAACTTGATCAACTTTTAAACAATTTCAGATGTTTTAGTACCGACATTATAACCACCAAGATATATTTATGTAAATTGTGGAGTTGTATGACAACTACCCAAATCTATTGCACCAGCACAACTAAATTTTACAGAAGTTGTTGCCATAAAATTTAATCTGCATTTGTAAGATTGCAAACTCCTAGCTTCATTAAGTTCCAAGAGGTTCAAAAAGCCTGAGCCGGCTGCTCTGGACCAACCAAATTTTACAAAAGTTTTTAGTATGTAACTCGACACCTTTACACAAAATTTCAGATACCTAACTCCAATAGACACAGAGTTGTAATTTAAAAAGAGAAGTTGTATGGTAGCTATTCGAACCTGTCACCCCAGCAGAACCAAATTTTACAGATGTTGCTGGCCTGCAACTCAACATGATTTTGCAAAATTTCAGATACCTAGCTTCAATATATACTGAGTTAATTCTATATAAAGAAAGAAGTTGTATGGCAGCTACTCGAAACCGGCGGCCGAAAAAGCTGGATTTAAATAACAAAACTAACAATTTTGCATAAATGACGTAAAAAAATTTCAGCTTCCTAGCTCCTTTATTTATCAATACCTCTGACACTATATCTACCTCGACTCCTTTAAGGTGTCACAAACGCAATGGCAAATTAATTAGACCCTTGAACATAGTTCATACGAGTATAAAAATAATGTTAATAAAATGTATAATCAAAATATGAATAATTAAAATGTTATATGTACCTATACACCATACATTTGTCTATGGTTGTATGTACTCATTTTCCATTCTTTTATTTATTTATTTGGGTTGTTTTGTTTTACTTTAATTGCTTTGAATACAGAAAAATAAAAATAAAAAAATAAAAAATTATCAATAATTATAATTTAGTAGTTTTCAGCCACACACTACGTATTATGAATTCCGTTTCAAGCTTTGAACATCAGTAACTACATATTTTTTACATAAAAAAATATAAACAATAATAAAACATAAACAACACATTTCATATTTAAATTACAGTAGTATGGTACCTACGATATTCGGTAGCAGTAACAAAACGTACACAACAGAATAACAAAAAAAAACACAAAATTATAAGAGACATTCTCACTTACTCTCTTTAAAATTGTGTATTTTTGTTTTCCTCTCGAGTCGACTCAACCTCAACGGCTCAACAATTCTTTGGCTATATGTAATGTAGTATGTACTTTAACTTATGCATGTAGAAAAAAATTTAAAAATTGATAAAAATCATCATTTATCACAATATGTATTGAAATTTTAAATAATGATGAATGATATTGATATGATATTAATAATCAATATGTATCTAAGTATGTACTTATGTATGAACAGCGGGCAGAGTCTCTTTAAAATTCAAACATATGTAATTGTTTTGGTTTTGTACTTTTCTATTAAAATGTTGCAATTATGTATGAATGTTTGTATATTATTTGAAGCGATTAGAAAACTTTTCTAATTGTATTCTTTTTTGAATTCAATTTCTTCTCATATAAAGTACTTAAATTTTAGTATACAGCAGCTCTTACAACCAAAATTAAATTTGAATAATCTTATCAAGGATTGTACGCCAAATATACGGTCTTTTTCAGATTTAAAATTTTTTACATTAGGGCATGGTAAAACGAATAACGGCAGGGGCGCGCCGAGCTGTTAGGCCGCTTGCGTGCAAAATAATTTCCCGCCGCTCTTCATCCTTGCTGCAAAAAATTTTCTATAATCCAAAATAAAAATAACATTTAATTAAAGTAAAAATTAAACTAACTACGGAAGAACACACATATCACATGCAATAGTTTATGAAAATTATAGTTTATTAATCACAAAACAGATAAGTTTAGGAAAGTTATAGTTTAGTACACACAAACAATAGAAAGTTTATGAAATTAATAGTTTACTACTCATACAAAAGAGACTTTTCTTGCCTTGTTCAAAGCAAATTGTGAAATTAAGTTATGCATATCTAAATTATCTAGGATTTCATGTTCTATTGAAATTATTGATATATTACTTAAACGTTCCTGGAGCATAGTTGATCGTAAATAATTTTTAATTATCTTCAATTTTGAAAACGATCTTTCACCTGTTGCAACTGAGATTGGTAATGTTAATAAAATTCTGGTCACAATAAATATATTTGCCGGAATGTTGCCTGAAGATCATTTTGTAAAATATACAATAATATAGATTGAGGTTTAATATCTTCTTTTAAAAATACCTTTATAGTTTTTATCTCTTCAAATAAATCAATTCCATTAATATCGGACTCATTTCTTTGTTCGTCAGTTAATTTCAAATGTAAATCTTTGCAGCTTTTCAAAAGTATTTCTTCTGTTATATCTTTAATATTATACATAAATCTAAATATATCATTATACGATTTTAACGCTTCGAATCTTGTTGTAATTGATACTAATGCTTGGTCTATAGTGCAGAAATAAAAGTTAATTTTAAAATTTGTTTTTGGATCTAATATTGGTTCATCCTTGCCTTCATAATCAAAATTTGTTGTTTTTCTTCTTATTCTTAAACTTGAAACTTCTGGAAATTTAGGTTCTACGTGTAATTTTTCAGCTAATTCACTGCTGATGTAAGCATTTTTTCAAATCCATTATCATTATGACTATTTTTAAAAAACTCTATTAAATCATCTAACGCGGTAACGCTTCTATTGATATCGGTGTTTGGGTTCTGTAATATTTGACTAACAACATTAATTTTCATCAAAATTTCTTGCCAAATAACAATGGAACATAAATAACGATAACTTGATATTTTTAGTGAAAGAGAATTTGCCACATGTCTGGTTTTAAAGTCAATCAATTGATCATTTGATATTTCAAGAAGAGATTTATAAATTTGTTCAGTATGATACCTTAGTGGTTGTATGGCATCAATTCTACTTGACCACCTTGTATCGCTCAGGGGTTTTAATTTTAAATTCGTTAAATATTTTACTATTATCGCCCATCTTTTAGTTGACGCCGAAAAAAATACATATATTTCTTGTACTAAATCAAAAAATGTTACTGTTTCATGTGAAATATGTGCCGCATCATTAACAACTAAATTTAAGCTATGAGCAGAACATGGTACAAAAAATGCTCGCGGGTTGATATTTAAAATTCTTTTTTGTAAGCCATTATGCTTTCCTCGCATATTGGCACCATTGTCATATCCCCTGTCCACGCATATTACGAATATTTAAATTTAGATTTGAAAGTTCTTTTGAAACAAATTCGGTTAACCCCTCGCCGGTAGTATTTGTTATTGGATAGAAACCCAAAAAATGTTCACGTATTTCAATTTTTTTTGATTCCAAATTCACAATTCTTATTACAATAGTTAATTGCTCAGTATGACTAACATCTGGTGTGCAATCTAATATAATTGAAAAATATTTTGCTTTTCTAATTAAATCTAATATAGCGTTTTTAATACTTGTGCTAATAATATTGATAATTTCGTTTTGTATTTTATCCCCCAAATAATGAGGCATATATTTCAAATTGTTTCGAGACTTTTCAATCCTTTGTACATGCTCTTGCATAATAGGGTCAAATCTGGCAACCATTTCTACTGCTTTCAAAAAGTTTCCATTGTTATTTGCATATAATTGATTTGACTTTCCTCAATGCCTTGCCATGCCTAGAAAGATATTGAATAATAGATATTATTCGTTGAATTACTTCATACCAATACTTTCGTTCGGCTTGTAATAGTCTTTGGTTCGCACTATCAACTGTAGTATTATTTTTTAATGATTTATTTAACAATATCCATTTTTTTATATTTTCATTATGAAACTGACTTTTTTCATGTCGAGACAAAGTTAACGATAAATGTTGCCAATCAGAAAAACCAGATGAATCGGATATACTGCTTTTATCACTAAAATCAAATATCCTACAGCAAAAACAATACACAGCATTTTTAGTAATTGAATACACAAGCCATTCGCGTTGTGTTTCTTCTCCGTTCGGCAATAGTCTTAAATAATACTTTTTTGAAAATTTACGCCCACTTGACAATGGAAAATCGAAATTTTTTATTTGATACGGTCCTCTTTCAACAAGGTTACGTGCGGTAATACTTGATATATTATTTGCCCACATACCTGGATCGTCCAATATTATATTTGCTTCCCAATTTTCGTCAGATGAATTTTCAGACCGAATTTCTGTAAAAATTTCATATTCATTCGCATCGCTATCGCTAGAACTTTTATTATCGTCAATAGAGTTTTCTTTTTCATTATTTAAAACAGATATGGTAACATTATTTTCTATTTCTATAGGTGTGCTTGACGACGCTGTTGGTGTATTTTGAAAATATTTTGAAAGCGAATTCTTCAAACTCTGCATTGATTTCAGTTTATTTAAACGCTGCTTTTTGTATTGTGCGCCAGATAAACGTTTTGTTTTTCTTCCGGTCATATCTAATTGCGCAAATAATACAAATAATAAATATCTAACGTACATCATAACAATTTTGTTTAACAAAAATATAGAAAACGTTGCATTATACTTACCAAATTCTATAATACAATCCTGCTTTCTAATCTAATATTATATTATATATCTCTATTTTTTTTTAAAATAAAAATCTTATTGATTTTCATAAATTTAAAAACTGGAAATATTAATGTTGTTTTGAATCCAAAATTAAAACACTAAATGACTTTGACAACTTGTCAATGGTACTACACAAACTGTGTGCGTTCAGTAACAAAATAGTCGAAACTTTTTTTTATGTTACAAAATGAAAAAATGAATTTTACAAAATGAAATTGTTGTTTTTGCAAATGCTTTTTTTTGTTTGGAGCGCCCCTGAACAACGGCAATATTGTTACAGACAACGTGGTCTATAAAAAAATTTAACTGAATTTTACTCCAAAATTTTTTTGTGCTTTTTACGAATGTTTTACAGATAGCTATTCTGTTTTCCCCACGTACCTTTAAAATATTTATTTCAAACTCGATAAATAAATAGACATAATAGTCCTCACTCACAATACTAAATAATCTAAATATACGTACACCAACTACAGGCTCTTTATACAATTTAATTCTGTTTTGGTGTTATTTTAAAAATAATTTCAGTTAGTATTTTGACGAATTTGATTTTGCTTTCCGATTTTTTACGGATTGTACTTTTTCCATAAATTCTATTTTTCTAAACTGCAACTGTCTATTATATGAATTGGGATTCAACATAGAATTTGACTACACATTAAAACAGGGTCCCCTAGTTTAGATTAGAATTTAGAGTTAGTATTTGGTTAATATTTTTAATGGAGGATTTATATGTACTAGTATTTGCCCGCTGCTCGAAAATCGAGCAAATCTAGATTAAAATACAGCTACATAGTGTACATCTTGTCCGTTTTCGAAAGCCGAAAGTTGTTGTCTCTTCGTGATATGTAAGCGAGGATTCGATTCGTTCTGTTTCATGGATAGATTGAGGGTTACAGCCAAACTACCACTTTAGCAAACCGCAAATTATTGTTACCAAAACGTTAAACTAAAGAAGTACTTTAAAGAAAATTATAAAAAAAAGTAAAGTAAGGTAAAGAACTTTTAAATTATTAAAAACAAATCCTTAAAATTGGACTACAATTATACATATATTAAGGTATACATATATTAATAAGAGAGTCACATATAAAAAATTTTATAATTACAATTACTTTTTTTAATTACTTATTATTTTAAAATGTTCATGTAGACAACCTACGGCCCACGCTTTTATATGCACAGTAAGATGGCGCAGTAAAAAGCCAGAGAGTTCCAGTACGGAAAACATAAATATTGTTTATTGCATTAAAAAACACGTATTAAAATTTTTAAATTTTTTGAATTCATAAATTGATTATACCTGATATATAGGCATTTATATATTAGTTCTTAACTGAATTAAAAACATTTAATATAAGACCTATTATTTTAAAAATCTTTCAATTCTAAATCTCTCAAATGTAATGCATTACAGTAAATACAGCAATGCATTTATGAACTTATTCTTTAACATTTTTAAAATTCACACTCGATCCAGTCAAAAAGAAATCGATTTTACGATACTTAATAAAATGTAGGTAATAGTAACCTTTTTCAACATCTTTGATATTTTAAATTCCAAATCTTTCAAATGATAGAAGCTGTTGAACAATTTAAAAAAAGTTCACGACTGGACTGGCACTGACCACAATACAATATACAACTTATACTTTTAATTTAAGGAATAAACATTTTTTCTTCGTCTCTTCAATTTTCATATTGTTATTGTTAATATTATGTCTCACGTCATGTCTGATATCTGGTTGAACTCTGTAAGTCAGTACTTGGTTAGTACTGTACTGTGCCACTCTTTCAATGACAAAATAATATAGATAATATGAACAATAATTAATACGATACACAAATCATACTCATAGGCCTTGGCCATAAGTGCATAATTGCATACCATCCATACTACATAGTACATACATTGAAATTTGAATTTTTAAAAGAGAAAATTACATATTTTAATTTTTTTTAAATATATGAACATATTATCATATTATATTAATATGCATTTTATTCTCTTAAATTTTTCTTAACATAAAATATTAATTAGTACTAAAATTGTAAGTTCTAAATTCTACTCTCATATTATTGATATTATTTCTGTACGTTAAAATTTAGTTGTTTTTACAAAAAACATATGTACGTATATGTATTATCCTACAACAGCTAGCACAATATTATTTTTTTTTACTTAAAAATTTCTATTTATTAATTTGAACGTAAATATAATATGCATGCATATATAAACAAACATATATACCTACATTCACATTTAATAAAAATGTTTCAAATTTATTGTTGTTGCTTTAAGCATGAAATTTAAGTTTAAAGCCGAAAGCGCATACTTACATAATATGTATGTATGTAGATTATGAGATGATGTTATGTAATCATGTAATGGTTACATCACATTCGAAGTAGTAAAGATGTAGAAAAAAAAAATATTTTTTTTTTTCTTATTATACATGCATACATACAGAGTCATATGTAAATCAAAATATGTAGAATCCATTTCTTTGAAAAATTTTATTTTCTGATTTTGTTTTTTTTTTATAAAAATTATATTGTCAAATTTATGAATGTGTACCCACACGCCCCTGAGTAAACGTTTTATAAAAACACATACATACTTATATGCATTTGGTGGTTTAAAAAAATAGACACATTTCTATAGGTACAAAAAATTAAATTCGTAAATCGTAATTTTGATTTAAAACACACCCCAAAAACTTTATGCGACCAAATTTACAAAATATAAAACATACCAACATATACATATTATGTATGTATGTATTATATAAAGAGCTTCTGAAACTTTTCATTTACGTAATTATTAAAAACAAAACATAAAATTCCAATAAAAAAAAACAAAAATTGGAATTTAAATTCAATCTACGTACCTTAACTTAATACTTTATGTACTACTTATATTCATACATATATTTTGTCTGACAATTAAACTAAATTAACTATTATAATTTTATTTATTATATAATTAGCTATATAATTATCTATTACAATTTTGTTTTAACTATTATTAATTTAGATTATTATAATAACAATATAATTTGTAACTTAAAATTTTTTTTATCAGTGTACTAAAAAAAAAACTGCTACTCATTTCATGCAATTAAAATTATAAAAAAAATTAAAATATATTAACAAAATCACCAATCCAATTTACACCCTCGGCCTCATATCATATTCATATAATCATATTCATATTCTATACTAACTTAGTGTAAATATACAATACTAAATCATAATATATGCGAGAGGCAAACACAAATACATATTTACATTCTGAAGTATATATAAATAAGTACCTACCTCAAAAAATACTACTACGATTTACGAACTAATAAAAAGTAAGAAAGAATTAATATTTAAATACATAGAAAAAGTCGTGTAAAAAAATGCATATGTGGCAAGAAATTTTGATAAGCTGTTTTTCCTAAAATACCAGCCCGATCAAAAAGATAAAAACATATTTTGTTTTTCCTCCCCTCATTCTCTCTAATGATACATAAATTATATAAATCGGTCCAGTAGTTTTCTCTGAAAAGGGACCCAAAAAACAATGCTGGCGTATTTATGTAATGATGATGATGATTATGTAAATATGCATAATATAAATTATTAAGTTCTTTTATTTTTGCAAAATATTTCTTTCGGTAGTTAAAATTTAATGGTTAAAATAAGTGGTTTTAATTTGTTAATTCTTATTTTAAAATTTTTAGCTACACCAATAAAATTAGTTTTTAAATGGGTTTTAAATGTTTTATTGTTGGTTGTGGAAGGACAAAATCCAAAAATCCTGAAGCAAAGTTTGTTGAATTTCCAAAAAAGGGAAAGAGGGAAAAACATTCATTTGTGATTTTCATTTTCCCAAATTATTTATCGGATTAAAAAAATTAAAAAATTCTTATACTAAAATTGCAGAGATCTTGAAAGAAAAAAAATTATAAATTGGAACAAATAGAACCAAATAATAGTTGAAATAATAAAATTAGACGAACTTTCTCTATTAAATGTGTTTTAGAACATTGCGGAAACAAAAATAATGATATGCCAAAACTCAGATTTTTTAGGTTTCCGTCTAAAAATACTAATTTATATAATTTTTGCATGGGCCGTTGGAATTTATCTGAAAAAAATTAATTAAAAAGTAGGAAATATATATGTGAAAAACATTTCGATAGTTATAGTTTAATTAAAAGAAATTTAAAGAAGACTGTATATCCCAATTATAAAGATTTAGATCTTATCCAAAAATAGCAAAGGAAATCCTTCCATTTACGTTCCGTAATGATTTTAGCGGCTAGAAAACGATAATTTGTTATTATGCATCTAAAAATGCCTTAACAGGAGACAGATTAAAGACTTTAATTAATAAAAACTTTGATCTTTGTTTTCAAAGGGGTTTGATTGTGAACTCAATAATTTGTGTTCAAGGTAGCAACAACAGAAGTACATTTAAACATATGAATGTGTCCAAAGACAAAGACCCTTTCTCATCTCTAATAATCGAAGAGTGAGTATCATCTCTAATATTTCGATATCGGCCGTGTTATTAAAAATTGCAGAAATAACTTCCTGAAATATGATATAGAAACACCAGATGGATTAGCTACTTGGAGTGTACTGAGCGAATTGCATTCCATGGAGAAAATATACATATATAAATATATATATATATATATATATATATAAATATATATATATATGTCCACAATTGACTGATTGTCATATAAATCCAAACGCATTTCAGAAAATTAATCTTCCTAATTTAAAATTGCAGATCTCTTACATTTTGACAAACAAAAAAAATTCGGATCCGATTGAACATTTTTTTGCTGCAATTCGTGGTCATAATGTCTTTTCTAGAAATCCATCAGTAAAGGAGTTCAACATTATCTGAATTACTAATATTAATTTCGTAGGAGTTATTCTGAAAATTTGATAGTTTAGTTCTACAGTCAGATTTGTTTTTCAAAATTTGCAAGTTTCATATTTAAATATTTAAAAATTTTAAAAATGATAATATAGCAATTTGCCAGTTAAAGGAAATTATAATAAAAATATGCATTGAAGCAACTAATGCACAAGAAGAGTTTAAAATCTGGTTTAATTGTTCCAAAGTGTAATATGCCACTCCAATTTATTATTATTATTTTACTTTCAATAAGTAATAAGTATAAGTAGGTTAAAGTAAAATGTAACATATGGTTTACATTTATTATTTTGGTTTTGTTATTTTTAAAAATTAAAAACAATAACAAGGTAATTTTTAAATTCATGAAACTAGAACTAATTGCAAAAAAAAAGAGGTTATTTTTAAGGTATGAAATAAGAATGATCACATTCCAATTTGGAACTAAATTATTGAATGAATTTAGTTCTTCTTTTTAAAAGACCTTGAATATTTTGTAAATGGTGGTTTGCATTACCAGCATGATCTATTTTTGTAAATTCTATTCTTTTGTATTTGTAAGAAAATAAGTTATAAAAGTCTTTTTAATAATAGATATGAGAGGATTAGTAGTTAAGAAGTCGAAGAGCAAAGATGTACTTCCGACAAATAAAATAATAATCATAGAATAATAGTGTAAAATTAAATATAATAAAAATATAATAAAAGTACAATAAAAAGATTTTCAACAATATAAACAATTTTTCTTATTCTTACTTACAAAAGAATACTCTAAAACATTACAAAAGACTGTTATTTTCAACGTAAGAAAGCATTAGATTTTTTAATTTTGGTTGTATTGAGAAAACATTGTTTTTGAAAAGTTTGTAAAAAAGAGATACTTGCAGAACAAAATCAAAAACGGAAAAAAATAGAAATATCAAATTCAAAACTAAAAATTTTAAAGTCATAAAATAAATGAAAATAAATCAAAAAAATCTAATTTTACTGCTACAGTAGTATTTTACACCAATTTTAAAAATAAATGTTATTTTATTAACTTATTTTTAATGTTCAAATTATTTTTGGTTTTTGTAAATGTTTTTGTTCTTTCATTTTTAATTTTATAATTGTTATTTAATTAAAAAAAAAAATTAAAAAATGTAGCTGTAAATGTTTTTTGTTTGAAGTTTTGTTTTTATATTAAGTTTAATAAAAAATATTAAAAATTTAGAATACCTACCTACTCCTTTTCCTTGAAAAGTATCATTTAAAGCAGCTTTTTACTCCTTCTCATTTTAATAAAATGAGAAACTGCTTCAAATTAAAAGAAACATTGGACAGTATACATTAGCAACATTCAAGTTTCAACATACACATATATACAATGTTTCTCATCTTTCACCACTTTCTGACTGGCCCCTCTTTGACTGCTCTAACCTTTTTAGTTTTTCAGTTATGATAAAATGCTTTTGGGTAGAATGATCAAATTATTTCCCCAAAATTGGAAAATTAAATTTTTTATTACACATTTAAATTTGAATTATTGGCTATATTAAAAATTTGATACAGCTAATATAAGCCAAGGCTATATTGAACATTTTGTACATAAATAATAACTTTCAAACACATATTACAACATACATATGTGCCAGAGGCGGCTGTTCCTAATGGGCAAGTTGGACACAGCCCAACCTAACAAAACGCAAGCAAAACCGAAGCGATCGCAAATATATTTATAATTTCATATACCTACAACTCAATATGATATATTTTAATTTTTCTTTGTTATCACACAATAAATAATTTACTTTATCATTCTTTGTTACCACAAAGTAGTGTAATTCTTAGTTTACTTACATTAATTTAATATATTGATACTTTATGCGAGAGGCCGAGAGTATACTTATACTTATTTTATAAAATTATAACATGTATACATAAAAATGTATGCCCAAAATTCATTCAAAATAAAAATGTAGGGTTTATGTATAAATTTTGTTTAGCCCAGCTTGACTATAAATATCCATATAATTTTATAAATATTTTTTGAGAATGTGTTGGTGTTTCCAAGTATGTACAAGGTGGGTAGATTTCGATTAGCAAAATTAAGAACAATTTCGTTTCTAATAGAAAATTATAGTTCGGAAAGACTTCGACTATCTCAAAAATTACAAGTCCGATTGAAATTATTAAAACTTTGTTAAATTACTAATAAAATTAGCTAAATAATATTGTAATTTGTTATTTAACAGGATTTACCGTCTCCTGAATAATGTTGCAAGAATAAATGTTGTTTTGCTATTATATTTAAAAAATATGGAAACAATTTCTGATCTATTATAGGTTTATAGTATATAATATAGCACCATTACTTTCAAAACGGACAAAAAGAAATAAAATCTACCTTTTTTAACAAAAAATATCATATTAAGAAATTAAATTTTTAAATTGTAAAAAATAAACTTTATCAATTACTCGTACACTTGCTTATAGTTTATAATGTATATACATATGTACATACATATGTAACGCTTCGGGTGTAGTACCTCAGAGCGAAGTTGAAACCTATACATTTTTTTATAACGCCTAGGCCAAATACCCCACCCAACATTTTACATCACCATCCGCCACTGCATATGTATATCATATTAAAATAAGTAATTACCTTTTCTCTTCTTTATCTTTCTCAATATTGAAGTTGTTCAAAAGCATTAAAATTTTAAAAATTAAACCAAATAGGTATTCATATTAAATAACGTTTAAAAATCAAAACGAGTATGTACATATTAAATTTTATAATTAATTTAAAACATAATTTTATTTATGTATGTATATTATTACAGTTAAAAATTTTTAGTCAATTAAACAAACGTTTTTAAGTAAATTCTTGCTAAGAATCATATGACATTTTTGTATCATAAAATGTATTTTGTTTTTATAAAACATTCTTTTATACACGATTAGTTTGTCACAGTTAAAAAATCCTGACCTATGTATATATATATATTATCACGCACAAAAATAAAATAACTTACGTAATAATTCATATGTATGCATACGCATAATATTATTTTATTATGCGTATACAAAATTTTTTTGGCAATATTCTCTATATCTTTTTTACCGACCGCATCAATCATGTATAAGGTAGGTATTGTTTTCATATTAAAAATTTCTATCCGAGATTTTGGCAAAAATGCACTACTCCGGTGCGTAGAAGGCTGTACATTTTTTTTAGCGTAATATCTGCTGTGTGTGTGTGTGTGTGTGTGTGTGTGTGTGGGGTGGGTGCGTGCGTGTGTGTGTATGACTGTGGGCACGTGTACAGCTTAAACGACTGAGCGTAATTTTTTGAAATTTCATATTTAAGATATTGATCTAAATATCTCGGATTGATAAACTTTTGGAGCAAATCGAACAACCGGCAGTACTTAGTAGTTTGCTAGTGTAATTTTTATGTTTATTACGAATATTTCGTAACAGGAAAATATTATGAGGAAAATTATTAAGACAAAGTTGTTACACAAGTAAAGAACAACAACTTTGCCATAGAACATTTTTTGATCCGACCAACTTTAACTTTTATTTAATTTTCCAAAGTCCAAAATATCATACATATTTTTAAGTCCAAATTTCATACATATTATAACACGCCATATGAATTTATATGAAAAAATGTTTTTTGTTTTTTTTTTGTTTATGTCTAAAAATGTATATACATACATACTTATATCTATGCATATATTCTCTTGTCAATGACGCAAAATTCAAACCTTAAGATTTTTGTTAGCAGATTCAATATTAATGTTATGTTTGTTTTGTATTTGTTTACAGTTTTTATTATTTTTTTACTTCTACTATTTTTGATAAAAAAAAAAATCATGTACATACTTACATATATATGTAAATGGATGTATGAATGAATGTACATATATTTTTACGATTAATTCATTACTTAGTTATTATTGTTATTGAATAGAAAATTATGTTAAATTATTAGAAGTTATTTTGTTTTGACATATGTATGTATCCAAATTATTATTTTTGTATAATAGCAGTCGGTCCTGTAGTGGACAGCTGATTTTTATACATATAGTACTACATATAAATTCTCTATTAAAAATAGTAACCAAATATTAACTCTAAGTTCTAATCTAAATAATTTTTGATTTTTTCTTTTTATTTTTCTGTATTCAAAGCAATCAAAGTAAAACAAAAGCAACACAAATAAATAAAGGATGAAAAATGTGTACATACAACCATAGACATAATAGTGACATTACTTTCAATAGGCAAGGCATTTAAATTATAAAAACTTTTAACTACTAATAGATAATAGATAGTAAGCTAAAGAGGTGTGATCATATAGATCACGTTGCAAAAACAATAATTCCTCACGTCTTCATTTTAAAATGACTGAAAAAACATTTGAACGCAACATCATTATATTGTATTTACTAATCGTATATAATGTCGAATTTAATCTATGTTAACCCTTTTTGGAATAGGTCCCACGGTATATACCTTACAAGATTAGACAACTTAAACAAAAAAGCTATTAAAATTGTAATCACCCTGTAATGTACCCGTCTCATTTATTATACATAAATAAGTAAATTAGGTTGGTGAACAAGAGTTATACATTTTAGTATATAAAATCATTCACAACAAAATAAAACACAATTTCATTTTAAATAGGAATATAAACATACATAACTACAACACAAGAAATAAATCAAATTTCTATTTGTCACTATTTAAATCGGCAAAATAACAGCTGCTTTTTTAATTGCTTAAAGATGTTCAATAAATTATCTAAATCAATAAAAGAAATAAATAGCATTATTTTATTTTAAAAAAAAAATGAGAGAGCACATAGGCATATTATAATAAGTATTATCTATTAATTTAGATTATTTTTTTTTAATGCATTTCTTTGCCACATGTGAACAGGAAATAACACAGCCTTTCTTGTTCAGTTGTAGCTATAAATGTCGTAAGGGGAATAACTCTTACGACGTGTGTGGGATTCGAACCCACACTCCCTTGGTGTTTATAGCGTATTTTATACGCTTTTACCCACTAGGCCACCAAGGCCCCTAATTTAGAATTAAATTAATTGTCATCGTTTTTCTTTTTTTTTTAATTTCATTTTACATTTTCATTAATTTTTCATTTAGTTTTTTTATTGTTAAGCCAATCCAATCTGTTGAAATTCTCTGCTCTTAGAAAATTCTTCTTGTTGAATTAGCTTTATAAATTTTATGAAACTTCTCCTTTACGAAATTACCCCATAACCCCATTATCTGCTTCCAAGCTAGACGTTGCTCTAATTTTCTTCTTAAAAAGAGAAATTTTATTTGGGTTTTCCTGAAAAAACAAAACGAAAGAAAATAAATAATAAAAAATTGTTTTACTGAACAATATAAAATATGAATGAAAAAAATTACACGTTCTAACCATTGCCTTTCTAATATTTTAAAAAAACTCGTAAATTTTTTATTTGAATCAAATGCATTAATTTCAGTCTTAGTTTTTTCAAAAGTACTTATGATTGTTGCTAGCAATAAAGGTAATGACTAATGATGATAATTTCCTAATGCAATTTTTGCGCGTTCTTCTTTAATAAATTTCAACAAAATTTTGTTTTGAGTTTGTAGCGTGTGGCTCAAAGCATGACAGAAATGAAACCGACAACCATAATGCTTAGCGTTTGGATGAATTACTATTAATGCTTCTCTGAGCCCTATCTCACAAATCACAATCAATCATAATTGATTGTGGTTCCAATTTAAGAATATTATTATCGATATACTCAAATAAATTGCTTATAACATTCTTCAGTTTTGTTAGACATTAAAACAAAAAAGAGTGGAAATATCTAGGAAAATAAAATTAACCATTAATACCGCTTTTTCCAGAAATTTCAGGATTAAGTGTAGAATAAATTTAATAAGATATCGCGGAGGCCAGCCGAGACGGCGCGACACGATACCTCGAGCCCACCGAACCACAGCTACACCCTCCTGCCCCACTTCCTCCCTTCCCACGGTGTTTATGAAATTATCATCTTAATTTTATAAAATTTCTTGAAAAAGCAGATATTTCCCTTTTGTGACCAACAACAGCGGCTATATACAGGGTTTTCCAATTTGAGTGATATAATTTCTTTTAAAAAAAAAAAAAACACTAACTGTTAAGGAAATTCAAATGTTTTTTATTTAATGTGAAGTACAATCGATACAATTAAGTTCTGAATAAAACGTCATTCAAATGACCTTCTTTTGCAGGAACGAATTGGATGAACCCAATTTTCGAGCACTTTTTCCACTGAAAAGAAATCATATCACTCAAATAGGAAAACCCTATATTAAAACACAAGATTTTGTATTGCTCCTAAATGTAGAATATAAAATATAAAGAATAGGACTTTATCCTTTTTCCGGAATCTGGAACTTTTGGTGGTTTTTCATTTTTTTTGCTTTTGGGCGATTTTTCAAAATCAAGGTTATCCCTTTTTGCAAAAAGTATCAAAAAAAAATCCACGAACGTGTTTTAAAAATTTTCTTCTGAAACACGTCCTTGGAAAAATGGTTTTGGCTTATCATGTTTGCTCATTCCAAACTCTCATGATATTTGAAGTAGCAAATGCTTTCAATATATATTCTGGCGTTTTCAAATCGTGCATAGATTCAGATTTTACAATTTTTGTTGTCCCCGCCTCATTTTTTAAAATTCAAGTTTTTTTTGTTGATTCCCGATTTCTAATTCATATAAAAAACTATTACAAAATTTTAGCGTTAAATTCAAATACAAATTAGGCAAAAAAAAAAATTAGTCAAATTTTTTACACCTACCCACAGTATATTGAAGTAAAAGTTGAGCGAATGCTACTTAATGCAATTGGATTAATAAGAATTACGAATGATTTCTTGTACTCTGATTTTATAGCATTTAAAACTTTCACTTTTTATATAAAATATTTTTACTTTGGTAAAAGTTTATCCTGCTTACACAATTTTTGTTATAACAAATAAAAACAAAGTGATTCTTTATAACTTTATATTTTTTTTTATATATTTGCCTTTCTATAATATGTAATAATTCACTTGTGTATCTTTTTCCTTTAATAATTTCAAATTGTAATGATGAAAATTAATTTTAATATTTTTTTTTATGTATTATTTAAAAAAATATTTAATACAAATTTTCACTTTACTATTATCACTTAAAATCAGCAAATTTATTATGTTTTAATTTCAAACTCTAATCACTCAATGATATTTACTCTAAAACTTAAAACAAAAAAATAATTTTATTAAAAAATGCGAATGTTTGTGAAATACAGTATTACCCGCTTAAAAGAAACTCAACTTTGCCCCAATTTTGTTTCCTATAAGCGGTATTTCTTTTAAATGGTATCTTGCTTAAACGAAACTTAGTTTCTTATAAAAAATACTATAAAAGATGATTTACTAAATATGTGTATACATATATAATACATATATTTCTCCCAAAATGAGCTGAAAACAAGTAAATCTAACAGTAAGTCGATGCAACAATTAATACCCTACACCTGAATAATTCGAATTAAATTAAAAATCCATAAGTTTTTTTGGCAGCGGCTTGAACTTCTTCCCTTTTCTGTCTTATTCAACTCGAATTTCAGGAAAGTAAAAGAGGCATCCTCTTGGGGTATGCGTGACACCTTTGTAAAAAATTTTAAGTTTCTATCTTTATTAATTTCGAAGATTGTTAGTCCTTGGGAGGTGTGTGTCAGCTACCCGAATTACCACTCCAATTCATCGAATCCATCTCAGGAACATAAAGAAAACATGCCAGAACACCATTGTACTTGTACTAAATTTAAAGATTCTACATTTGTTGGTTTTGGAGATATGTTCGTTGCTCTTGTGCTCCTTCGGAAGTTTCCAAAATACGAACCCATGGTTCAAATTCTTTCAAATGTCAGTTTCCAATTTTACAGAAAAGGAAACATAACAGAACACCTTTGTACTAAAAATAAAAGTTCTATCTTTGTTGGTTGTGGAGATATACTCGTTTGCTCTGGGGCTCGTCCGGAAGCTTCCAAGATTTGATCCCATGGACCAAATCCTCACAAATTTCAGAAACATAAATCAAACATAAAGGAACACCATTCTGCCTAATTTAAAGGTTATATCTTTGTTGCTTTTGGAGATAATATCATTTGCTCTGAGGCTCGTTCGGAAGCTTCAAAAATCCGAACCCAAGGACCAGATCCTCTCAAATTTCAGAGACCTAAATCAAACGTGAAAGAACACCATTCTGCAGAATTTAAAGGTTATATCTCATTTGCTCTGGGGCTCGTTCGGAAGCTTCCAAAATCCAAACCCATGGACCATATCCTCTTAAATTTCAGAGACATAAATCAAACGGTAAGGAACATCATTGTAAAAAATTTAAAGGTTCTATCTTTGTTGGTTTTGGAGATAATCTCGTTTGCTCTGGGGCTCGTTCGGAAGCTTCCAAAATACGAATCCATGGTTCAAATTCTTTCAAATGTCAGTTTCCAATTTTATAGAAAAGTAAACATAACAGCACACTCTTGTACTAAAAATAAAGGTTCTATCTTTGTTGGTTGTGGAGATATACTCATTTGCTCTGGTGCTCGTTCGGAAGCTTCCAAGATCCGAACCCATGGACCAAATCCTCTTAAATTTCAGAGACATAAATCGAACGGGAAGGAACATCATTGTGCAAAATTTAAAGGTTCTATCTTTGTTGGTTTTGGAGATAATCTAGTTTGCTCTGGGGCTCGTTCGGAAGCTTCCAATATACGAATCCATGGTTCAAATTCTTTCAAATGCCAGTTTCCAATTTTACAGAAAAGGAAACATAACAGCACACTATTGTACTAAAAATAAAGGTTCTATCTTTGTTGGTTGTAGAGATATACTCGTTTGCCCTGGGGCTCGTTCGGAAGCTTCCAAGATCCGAATCCATGAACCACATCCTATCAAATTTCAGAGACTTAAATAAAACATGAAAGAACACCACTCTGCCTAATTTAAAGGTTATATCTTAGTTGGTTTTTGAGATAATCGCATTTGCTTTAGTGCTCGTTCGGAAGCTTCCAAAATCCAAACCCATTGACCAAATCTTCTTAAATTTCAGAGACATAAATCGAACGGGAAGGAACATCATTGTACAAAATTTAAAGGTCCTATCTTTGTTGGTTGTGGAGATTACTCGTTTGCTCTGGGGCTCGTTCGGAAGCTTCCAAGATCCGCACCCATGAACCAAATCCTCTTAAATTTCAGAGACTTAAATAAAACATGAAAGAACACCACTCTGCCAAATTTAAAGGTTATATCTTTATTGGTTTTGGAGATAATCTCATTTGCTCTGGTGTTCGTTTGGCATCTTGCAAAATCCAAACCCATGGACCACATCCTTTTAAATTTCAGAGACATAAATCGAACGGGAAAGATCATCATTGTACAAAATTTAAAGGTTCTATCTTTGTTGGTTTTGGAGATAATCTCGTTTGCTCCGAAATCATTCGGAAGCTTCCAGAATCCGAACCCATGGACAGATTTTGTCCAGATTCGAACTTTGCGTAATTAGTAACCTACTATATAAATTTCATCAAGATAGCTTTATTAGTTTTTGAGTTATCGTGCGAACGGACGGACGGACGGACATCGTTAAATCGACTCTGGAGGTGATCCTGATTCAGAATATATATACATGTCCATATCTAACTCGCTTCCTTTTGGTGGTTACAAACACCATACCAAAGTTAATATACCCTATACTTTAAGTGTAGGTTATAAAGATACAAATACATAAATACAACATTATAAACATTAAGCATTTTATTTTTGAAATAATACAATCTTTATATTATGTACATAACACATAAGGTAAAATATATGTATATACATAAATACAGTAATAAAAACAAAATTATATATCGTTAAAAAATAAAACAAATCATAACACAAAATTGCATATGTTAGTCCCTTCATTCATTTAAGTTAAATAAGATAAATAAGAATTTCTTTAGTATAAATGGCCGGAAATCTAATTTCTTATGTAAAATATAGTTATAAAATAAAACAAAACACAAAATTAAATATGTATTGATTTAAACTAATAAGTAAAATAAATAAGAATTGCTTTAGTCTAAATGGCCGAGAATCTAATTTCTTATGTTGAATATATTATATTGAATGTTATCATTTTATAAAATTATAGTGAAAAATAATCTGAAATTCTGGTTTGATGTTTTTAGTCAAGTTTAGTCTAGTTTAGTCTGGTTTGTTTTTTAGTTTAGTTTGATGTTTTTATTTTGTAACATTTGATCCTCGACTGCATCAATGTGGCACAAATCAGAAATTTTGGCAAAAAATAAGGCTTGTATAATAGATATCGCTTTAGCGACATCACATTTTTTTGGTGCTGGAGTGTTTTCTTCTGCATAAAAAATTTCATCGATTGCTTCTATTTCACCATTGTTATTTTAACGTTATTATTTTCAACATCCCTTACTATGTTCATCTGCTAAAGATTGATTGTTATCAATATTGATAAGTTCCTCGAACTCTCTTTCACTAATTAACATGACGGGATTTGCAGGTTCTTCTATTTGTTCTATATCCTAGTTTGCTTTAAGGTAAATCCTTCTTTTTTAAAACAATTTGCTATAGTAGTTGGTGTAAACAGTCACTAAGATTTTTTTTATTAATTTTAAAGCTAATAAAATATCAACTGATTTTAAAAATACAGCCATTGAAAAATCTTTCTCCATTCGTAAAAGTTTTCTTAGAAAATTATTTCTATAATGTGCTTTAAATAAACTTATAACTCCTTGATCGAGGGGTTGTACTATACTTGTGGTATTAGCTGGCATATACTGCAAATTTATATTTGATAATTGAAAATCCTGTGGCAGTTTGTGGCAAGCAGCAATGTCCACAAAGAAGAGTACTATTTTACGCTTTTATTTACACATTTATTTATCGAGGGAAATACTTCCCATCAAAAGCCACAAAGTGAACTGCACAAAGTTCCTCTTTTGGTATGAGAATTTCTTTTTCTTGTATAATAGTATATTCATTTGTAGATTAAATTTTTTCTACTTGTAGTTGAGTCAACGATGGTTATGCTAGCAGAAGTAACACCAAAAATAGTAGAAGAATTTTCGTCATTACGGTTGTCTGAGAATTGAAGAGGTCCTTTTATATTATTGTCCATTTGATAAATTGTATTTACTTTGGGTTCTTCTTTTTGTCTTAGAGATTTATAATTTTTTTTATAGCTTTGTTTTCTGGTTTCTTCGTAGTTTTCTCTGTTTTTGTTGTGCTTAGTCAATCTTTTATTAATTAATGAGGTTATCGTATATTTTTTCAATTGAAATTGAAATTGTAGTATGGTATTGGTTATTGCAGGATTTTATAACTTCTAAAAGTTGAATTCTTATAGGGTATAGTTGTTCTAAATTTAATATATGTACGTAATTTTTCAGTAATTGTTTTTAAGCCTTTGTGCGTCTGAGTTTCCAGTATGACTATTAGGTTTAACAAGATGTAGCTCTACATTTTTATTATTAAGGAATTCTTTTATATAGGTGAACTTGTATTCGTTGTCTGCAATAAGTTTTTTGCGTTTTTTTGTGATTGAAATATATTCTTAGTATTTCTATAATTTCTACGTGATATATGTTTTCTAAAGGGTAAGCAGTTGCAAATTTTGTGAATTTATCAATAAAAACTATAAATTGTAATTTGTAATTTTATTTATTATTAATTTAAGTTGTTTGTTACATATTTTTGTTTTTAAATTTTTATAGAGAGGAATGATTGCAGGATGTTTTGTTCTTTATGATGAATAGATACTATTTTTATTAATTCTGCTTCAGTTTTTATATCTTGGGTGAAGTAAGTGTATTTTACGAATTTAGTATTGGTAAATTCTTTGGTTAAACTTTGTTGAAAAACGTTAAAATCATGATCCGGTATTTGGGTATATATTGCAATTTAATTTTCTGATAAATAGGTTTTTTAAAATATTGGTTATGTTTGCTGTAGTTGAGTCTGGATTAATATAGATTCTACGATTTCCTAATATTTGTTCAAAATCTTTGGTAAAGTTTAAAGTAATTATTATTTGGGTTTTGAAGCGGTTTACTATTGTTTCTAAAATAGTGATATGGACATATGGCCATTTTGTTCCTCTTCCTGAGAATGAATTGTCGGTTAAAGAGAATTATTGTCATTGTTTTGAGAACAGTTTCCATGATGTGCGAATTTATAATTTCTCTTCTTTCGTTAGAATTGAGCGTCTCGGACCGTATATTTATCTCATGATCGTCCGCATTGATCCTGCTGAGAAAATGAGCGACTTTATTTTCTTCCCTTTTAGAAATTCGATTTTTATGTTACATTCTCGTAAAGTTAAAATCCATCTTTAAATCTGAAGTTACCCTGTACTTGCATCTCTATTTAATTTAAAAGGCTTGTTAAAGTCTGGGTTTTTGAGAGTGGGATGTGAAGGAATAAGAGTTTCAATTGTTCGAAGACGTTAATGTAAAACTAGGCGAATTTATTTATTTGCTCGTCTCTTTTAAATACTTCGTCATTGGTTGGGCTATCTTGGCATAGTCCTTAATGAACTTTCTATAATAAACAGTAATTCCTAAGAAGGACTTGATCTGTTTTGGGTGGTTGGCAGTTTCAACTCTACAATGTCATTAATTTGGCTTGGATTGAATTTAATTCCATCTTTTGTCCCAAATATATGTCCCAAATATTCTGTCTCTTTACAGAAAAAATTACACTTCTCTATTTGTATTTTCAAATTTGCTTGTCTTATTTGTTGAAGATTTTATTTGTATTAGGTATCAGTATATTATCTAGATATACTACGCATATTTTGTTGATGTATTCTCTGAGTACAAAATTCATTATTCTTTGAAAAGTGGATGGCGTATTTTTCATGCGAAAAGACATACAAATATATTCGTAATGCCCGAAAAGTTTATCTAAAATATTGTCTTAGTTGTAAATAGGAAACTTGTCAATTGTTATTTCGTCGAGTTCTTAAAGTGAATTAGATTCTCTAATTATGCCTTGTTTTAGCATTGCATTGTCTCTGTATCTCTTTCTCATGAACTTGTCGGTAGCGGTATATTTTACTGTAAATCGGATTTTCATGCTTTAGTTTGATCTCATGCTTTATTTCGTGTGTAAAGGTCAAATTGTCGCTTTAAACTAAAATAAGTCTTGATTTTTACTTGAGCAATTGAGCAATTTCACTAGGATAATTTATATTTTCTAAAGAAATTTTATATTTGGAAAAAATTTCCAGAAACTGATTTACAACGTCGATGTTTGATTGAAAATGAATTAAGAAATTAATGCCTATTATTGCATCACATTTTCCACTCTTGAGAGGGAATACTTTCCATTCTAATGTCCCTGATTTAATCTATACTTTGCGGATAGGGAATAACTTTGTCTGTTACACTTTTGGGTCCACCAAGAGAATTATATGTAATAGGTTCATGTACATTTACAATTTTATATGGTAGTTTGTTGGATTTTATGTGACTAGTGTCCGGCCCTGTATCTATTAAACAATTAATTGTTATTTTTGCAAATGTTAGTTGTATAATTGATAATCTGTTCTTCGAGGTTAATTTGTAAAATTTACCTCTTGGTTCGCGCCATTTTCTTCGTTAATATTGGTTATTTCCATTGGTTGTTGTATTCGATTATTAAAATTTCTAAATTGTCCTGTCTGAGAAATTCTGTCTTTTGAATTGTCCAGAAGTTCTATTATTCTGATAATTGCTGTTATAAAAATTAGAATTTGCCGTATTTGGATTATTAAATAAATTAGGTGAATTATAGATAACGATAATTATTATTTTATTCTTTAAAAATTAAGGTTTTCCATCTTATTTTTTTCAACAGCAATTTATTTTTCTTAACTGATTATTATACCCTACACCTAAAGTATAGGGTATATTAACTTTGGTATGGTGTTTGTAACCACCAAAAGGAAGCGAGTTATATATGGACATGTATATATATTCTGAATCAGGATCACCTCCTGAGTCGATTTAATGATGCCCGTCCCTCCGTTCGCACGATAACTCAAAAACTAATAAAGCTATCTTGTTGAAATTTATATAGTAGGTTACTAATTACGAAAAGAAGGCTAAGTTCGAATCTGGACAAAATCGGTCCATGGGTTCGGATTCTGGAAGCTTCCGAATGATTCCGGAGCAAACGAGATTATCTCCAAAACCAACAAAGATAGAACCTTTAATTTTGTACAATGATTTCACGTTCGATTTATGTCTCTGAAAAAACTAATGAAGCTATCTTGATGAAATTTATATAGTAGGTTACTAATTACGAAAGGAAGGCGAAGTTCGAATCAGGACAAAATCGGTCCATGGGTTCGGATTCTGGAAGCTTCCGAATGATTCCGGAGCAAACGAGATTATCTCCAAAACCAACAAAGATGAACCTTTAAATTTTGTACAATGATGTTCCTTCCCGTTCGATTTATGTCTCTGAAATTTAAGAGGATTTGGTCAATGGGTTTGGATTTTGGAAGCTTCCGAACGAGCACCGGAGCAAATGAGATTATCTCCAAAACCAACTAAGATATAACCAGAGACTAATATAACCTTTAAATTTGGCAGAGTGGTGTTCTTTCATGTTTTATTTAAGTCTCTGAAATTTGAGAGGATTTGGTTCATGGGTTCGGATCTTGGAAGCTTCCGAACGAGCCCCAGAGCAAACGAGTATATCTCCACAACCAACAAAGATAGAACCTTTATTTTTAGTACAAGAGTGTGCTGTTATGTTTCCTTTTCTATAAAATTGGAAACTGACATTTGAAAGAATTTGAACCATGGATTCGTATTTTGGAAGCTTCCGAACGAGCCCCAGAGCAAACGAGATTATCTCCAAAACCAACAAAGATAGAACCTTTAAATTTTTTACAATGATGTTCCTTCCCGTTTAATTAATGTCTCGGAAATTTAAGAGGATATGGTCCATGGATTTGGATTTTGGAAGCTTCCGAACGAGCCCCAGAGCAAACGAGATTATTTCCAAAACCAACAAAGATAGAACCTTTAAATTTTTTACAATGATGTTCCTTCCCGTTTAATTAATGTCTCGGAAATTTAAGAGGATATGGTGCATGGGTTTGGATTTTGGAAGCTTCCGAACGAGCCCCAGAGCAAATGAAATTATCTCCAAAAACAACAAAGATATAACCTTCAAATTTGACAGAGTGGTGTTCTTTCATGTTTTATTTAAGTCTCTGAAATTTGAGAGGATTTGGTTCATGGGTTCGGATCTTGGAAGCTTCCGAACGAGCCCCAGAGCAAACGAGTATATCTCCACAACCAACAAAGATAGAACCTTTATTTTTAGTACAAGAGTGTGCTGTTATGTTTCCTTTTCTATAAAATTGGAAACTGACATTTGAAAGAATTTGAACCATGGATTCGTATTTTGGAAGCTTCCGAACGAGCCCCAGAGCAAACGAGATTATCTCCAAAACCAACAAAGATAGAACCTTTAAATTTTTTACAATGATGTTCCTTCCCGTTTAATTAATGTCTCGGAAATTTAAGAGGATATGGTCCATGGATTTGGATTTTGGAAGCTTCCGAACGAGCCTCAGAGCAAACGAGATTATCTCCAAAATCAACAAAGATAGAACCTTTAAATTTGGCAGAATGATGTTCTTTCATGTTTGGTTTAGGTGTCTGAAATTTGAGAGAATTTGGTCCTTGGGTTCGGATTTTGGAAGCTTCCGAACGAGCCTCAGAGCAAATGATATTATCTCCAAAAGCAACAAAGATATAATCTTTAAATTAAGCAGAATGGTGTTCCTTCATGTTGGATTTATGTTTCTGAAATTTGTAAGGATTTGGTCCATGGGTTCAAATCTTGGAAGCTTCCGGACGAGTTTCAGAGCAAACGAGTATATCTCCACAATCAACAAAGATAGAACTTTTATTTTTAGTACAAAGGTGTTCTGTTATGTTTCCTTTTCTGTAAAATTGGAAACTGATATTTGAAAGAATTTAAACCATGGGTTCGTATTTTGGAAACTTCCGGACGAGCACAAAAGCAACGAGCATATCAACAAAAGTAGAAACTTTAAATTTAGTACAATGGTGTTCTGGCATGTTTTCTTTATGTTCCTGAGATGGATTCGATGAATTGGAGTGGCAATTCGGGTACCTGACTCCCAAGGACTAACAATCTTCGAAATTAATAAAGATAGAAACTTAAAATTTTTTACAAAGGTGTCAAGCGTATCCCAAGAGGATGCTTCTTTTACGTTCCTGAAATTCGAGTTGAATAAGACAGAAAAGGGAAGAAGTTCAAACAGCTGCCAAAAAAACTTATGGATTTTTAATTTAATTTGAATTATTCAGGTGTAGGGTATCAATAAGTCGGTTGCATCGACTTACTGTTACATTTAGTTGTTTTTATTTAATTTGTATTCATTTTTAATCACTTCATCACTTAAATATATTTCTGTTTGACAAAAAATATCTAATTCAAATAAAGTTTTACTTTGATCAATTTGAATTAATTTTAGTTTTGAAATTTGAACTTATTCTTTGTCTATGGATTCATAAGTAAAACTTTCTTCGTTATCAAAGTTACAAATTTCACTAGTTTCTGATTTTATATTGTTTAATTTATTAAATAAATATTTAGGATCAAATACCTTGAATTCCTTTGGTTGGACAGGAGCAGGAGCACCCAATATTATACGCGATATTGATTATAGTTTTTAATTAGAGATCAATTTTTTTTTTTGTATTTAAAGGGATATTTAAAAGTCTATCTAACAATACCACAGAGTAAAAAGCAGCTTTTTTCGTGCTAAGTGGGTGTGACGATTGGGACGGGATTACAGTGTCGGTAAAAGTATCTTTCCTAAAAATTGTACCCGTCGAATTGTACTCGTCCATGTACAAAAAACATTAACAACATACCTAAACTAACACAATATGTATATTCTTTACCAGAACATTATGAACAATTAAACATATTAACTTCAAAATTGTTCATAAAATATTCCGCTAAAAATGGAGAAAAACATGAACCCATTGCTAAATCCTCAACTTGTTGAAATAATTTACCATTGTAATAAAAATAATTTTGTTCTAAACAAATTTTGATTAAATTTATTAATTGTGGTGGTTTCTCACTGTTTGAGATTTTTAATTTTATGTCACGACATAATACATCAAATAATTTAGGAGTAGGAACGAACTGAAATAAATTTACAACATCAAATGAAATTAATTTGGCTCCAGGTGGAAATTTTAAACTTCTAGATTTCGGTTGGAAATCTAAAAGCATCGGTATTAATTTACTTAATTAGCACATAATTTTTGAGCCGGAGCATTACAAGATGATGATATAGAACGGCAGGAAATACCCCTCTTATGTAATTTTGGTAATCCGTATAATACTGGAGCTGATGGATTGCTGTTTTTAAATTTATACATATCTGGTTTGTTGAATATCGTATTACTTTGATTGATTGCTGTTGAAATATTTTGACTAAATTTTTTTGTAGGGTCATTATTTAGTTTAATCACTTTCATATCTTTTAGACAGTTTTTCATTTTTTCCAAATAGTTTTTTTTTTTCATTACTGAAATTGTGTTGCGTTTATCAGCTTTACATAGAATTAAATCATTGTTTTTAATTTCCACTTGAGGCCAAATTAATTTAATTTGATGTTAAAAATTTATTTTATGATAGATCTTCATTATATAATTTTATTAACATTTCTCTTTCGCCAAATAAACGTCTCAATTGTAGCTACATAGTTCTACTTCATCCTACGATTTATAATATAGAAATAGTTTAGAAATTCACAAAGGGTAAATTTCAATTCAAAAATGGTAATAAACTTAGAAATTCACATTTTTCTATTTCGAAAGGATTTAAGTATTTTAAAATTTTAATTTTTCATTATTAATACATGTAAAACTTTTGTTTGTATTTTTCTACTATTTTTTTTTTGTAAAATTTCCGCAAATTATTTTTAATTTCACAAATTTCACATTATACATTTATATAGAAAAATTAATATTTGAAATAGGGCTGTGCTAATAAAAAAAGATTGTAAATTTAATTTTATTCGTGGCTTTGTATGAAAATTTTAAAAAGTACCAAATCAATTTGTTACGCACAATTTTTTAGATTAAACAAACAAGTACCAAATTTGGAACTTTAGGGCCATGGTGGCATCACTGTACCTATGTATATTACGTATATATATTACGAGTACAATGTACATTGGTGAGTATTAGTAAATTTAGATGCAATGAAATTAAAAGTGGTAAAATATTTTGTTCTACGTGAATACTCTAAGTCTAAAGTAAATGTTGGATAAAATTATGTACCTACATATGTACGTATGTATTATCCCAGAAATTTTTTTTGTCGAATTATAGATTTTAATATTAATACAATATAGCAAAAAAATATACTTTTGTCATTTTAATGTAAATTATTGCATCATTAATTTATGAATTACATATTTTTATACCATACACATTAAGTATAGGGTATATTAACTTTGGTATGGTGTTTGTAACCACCAAAAGGAAGCGAGTTAGGTATAGACATGTATATATATTCTGAATCAGGATCACCGCCTGAGTCGATTTAGCGATGTCCGTCCGTACGTACGTACGATAACTCAAAAAATAATGATGCTATCTTGATGAAATTTATACTGTAGGTTAACAATGACTAAAGTAAGGCGGGGATTGTAAATGGGCGAAATCGGACCATGCGTTCGAGTACTTCCCATACAACTCCCAAAACCTAATAAGCATATTTTCGAAATTAATAAAGATAGAAACTTAAAATTTTGTACGAGGGTGTGTTTTTCTGAATCCCTGATATCCCCAAAATTTGAGATGAATTGGAGTGGTCGTTCGGGTACCTCCCATACAACTCCCAAAACCGAACAAGCATATCTTTGAAATTAATAAAGATAGAAACTTCAAATTTGGTACTAGGGTGTTGTTTCCTGAATCCCTGATTTCTCCAAAATTTAAGATGAATTAGAATGGTTGTTCGGGTATCTGTCACACAACTCCTAAGACCAAACAAGTATATCTTCGAAATTAATAAATATATAAACTTGAAATTTGATATAAGAATGTTCTACCCTATTGATGTCTCTAAAATTTAAGATGAATTGGGGTGGTGGTCCGCGTGTCTTCACACACTTCCCAAGACCTAACAAGCATATTTTCGAATTTAATAAAGATAGAAATCTGAAATTTTGTACAAAGGTTGTAAAAGCATTTATTTTTTTAGCTTAGTTATATTAAATACCTAACTAAAATAACTTATGGATTTTTAATTTAATTTGAATTTTTTAGGTGTAGGGTATAAATAAGTCGGTTGCATCGACTTACTGTTACTTTTACTTGTTTTAATCCATACATATACTAACATATATGTATGTATGTTAAATTTATATTGTTCATCAACAATTTTGTCCTCTTTATTTCTCTTTCTTATTTCCCCCTATTAGTTAAAAGCAATGTTAAACCAATATAGCAAAAAAAATATACTTGTCATTTTAATGTAAATTATTGCATCATTAATTTATGAATTACATATTTTTTTAATCCATACATATACAAACATATATGTATGTATGTTAAATTTATATTGTTCATCAATAATTTTGTCCTCTTTATTTCTCTTTCTTATTTTCCCCTATTAGTTAAAAGCAATGTTAATCCAGCTTGGTTAAAAAACTTCACTATAATAATGTTATAGATAGTGGACCTCGTATTAAGATAGCCTGATCCTTTAAAAAATGTTTTGTAGAAATACAAATTTCTTACTGGTAAAATGCCAAGCTTAATAAATAATAATGAGGTAAAACGACGTAATATACAAATAATCCTAATATCAGCTTTTAATATTACAACATGTTTTTGTAATATTAAAAGCTGATTTAGTTTACAATAATAAGTACCCTCTCCCCAACAAACAATGCTATATTATAATTTTAAATGAAATAAAGTAAAATATACCATAGCGGAAACTTAACTAATGTCTACTAACATGATATAATTGTGTAATAACACTGGTACAGTGATTTTTAAGATATGAGATATGATCATTTCAAGACATCTTAGAATCAATTAATAGTCTAAATTATTTTAATAGTCTTAAACTAGGTATTTAAAAACCTTTACACATTCAATTTTAAAACAATAAGGATCACAATGAGAATTATTATTAAAAGCCATTCCATTATACATATTTTTGCATAATCTTTTATGAAAATCTTTTACTTCTTTGAATATTCATAGAAATTTTTTTACTTCTTTGAAATCTTTTAAATTTTATTCAGATATTATTGGAAATTAACCCATCCTTTATCTTTGAATTGAATTTTTTTAAATTACAGATAATAGTATGAAGTTCAAAAGTATGTATATGTATATAATGCGAATTTGAGATACAGCTTTTAATCCAGTGGGATCTAACCCCAAACTATCCAAATTGTCTTTCAGTTGCGGTACAGCTGTGTTCTATAAAAAACGCTTGACATGTGGCTCCATTTATTTTCTTTTCTTTCTAATTTTTTTGTTAATCTTATACTTTTTTCTCAAAATATTTTTTAGATATAATTATTATTCTGTTTGCATTTATTTATATTACATAAAAATCGAAATTAAAGTTACGATTGCTATAATACAACCGGATTTCTTAATTGCACCGATGCCTGCGTTATATCAAATAACATATAACACAAAGAAGTTGCACGCCATATAAATTTCAGCATAAAAATTTTTCATAGATGATACCTGTTCAGAGGACCCATTAAAATAAACAAACATTTTTACTATGTGTTTTAATTTACTACGAAAATAAGTAAAAATAATAAAAAATATTATTTTTATAATTTATCAATCAATTTTAGTTGTTTTCATAACCTAACCATAGGTATGTACAAGAATTATAATTATAAAAGTATAAAATATGAAAATACGAGTATATGTATATTAATATGAAATTAAAGTTATTTTCATTCCCTCTAAATTGCAACTTCTTTAGTAACACTTTTAAAATCAAACGTTTCAATTATTGTTCTAATAGCGGTACTCACAGTTCTACTAAATATTTGTGTTGCTAACTCTCATTTTTTCAAAAGTATTAGGATTAATATGTTGTCTAGTTTTTCCATTTATTGGAACTTCCTATAATTCTATGAGAACTTTAAAGCTTATAATACCATCTGAGGTTTTTAAATTGGAATCAGGCAAATGGGATATGCAAAAAATGTTGTTATTATTATAATTAAAAAAATGGTTTATCAGTTATTATTTCTATCAACGAAAAATCTTTGGCTTCTTGGGCACAAGTAATTGACCGTATTGTATTAAAATTTTTTTAATAATTTCTAAAAGTATAAAAATGTAAAAGTGTTACGAGAGGAATATCTCTATTCTATATTTTATATCAATTCTAAAAATAAAATTTAAAAGTGTTACGAGAGCAATATCTGTATATAATATATCCATACATTAGTTACAAAAAAAATATTCATATAAAATTTTAAAATATAAATGTTTTATAAACAACGTCTAAATATCTTACAAGTCGGATCGGAACACTCAATTTATTTACACAAATAATTTACAATTTATTAAATTAAATTATTTACACAAATAATTTACAATTTATTAAATTAAATTATTTGCACAAATAATTTTCAATTTATTTACACAAATAACCTTTTTTACGGACCGCATACAATTATGTATAAGGTAGGTATTGTTTTCATACTAAACATTTGTACCTGTGTTTTTGGCAAAAATGTACTACTCCGGTGCGTAGAAGGCCGTAACATTTTTTTTAGTGTGATGTCTGTCTGTTTTGTAGTGTGAGTATGTGTGGGTGTGTGTGTGTGTGTGAGTGAATTTCTGTGGGCACGTGTACAGCCTAAACGACTGAGCGGATTTTTTTGAAATTTCATATTTACGGTTTTGACAATCGGAAGAAAAAAATTATAAATTATTATTAACTCAAGAGTTTTTTGATCTTATATATTTTTTTCATTTTACAAATATCTGGTTGCAAATGTTTTGTCTAATACTGTATGTACATAATAATGTAAATGGATGTATGAATGAATACACATACATTTTTACGATTTCATTGCTTATTATTATTGAATAAAATAAAATATTGTTAAATTATTAGAAGTTATTTTGCTTTGATATAAATTATTATATAAAAAATTTTAGCATTGTACTTTTCGGATAGTGGCGGTCGGTCCTGTAGTGGAGACAGCTCATTTTTTTCAAAGTTTCGGTTGTGAAGCCTGAAAAGATGTAAAGGTGTTGTTATAAATATCGTGCATTAAAATAACTTTTGTTTTGTATGTAGTTATTTCTTCTTGTTTCTTCTTTCTTTAATTATTTTTTTGTAAAGATATGGTAAGGTTTCTTAACTCTTTCGTAATGATTTTTTTTCTTTTAAAAAATATTTTCTTAATTTTTAAAATTTTTAATTTCTGTTTTTTAATATGACTATCTATGTAAAAATACCTTATTAAATATCAAAAACTACTTTTAAGAATTCTGCTTTCTAAAAAGAATTACATATACCTATCTATAATTATAATATAATTATACGTTCAGTAAATTTGATCTTAACTTACTATATCGTTGTGAGTTAATACAAAAGGTTAATACGAATAATAATAATATACTAATAATACTAATAATACCAAAAAGGTTAATACAAACCTGAATATTTTAGAAAATTTCCATATTCCATCCAAAAATATTTTTTAATTTTAAGAAAAAATAAAAACAAATAGATCCCCGTTACAATTTACATCACTTTACAATATTTCAATAAAATTTTGTATTTTTTTTTTTTTTGTTTTTCTTATGATTTTTTTCTTTTCTTTTATCGCCGCCCGTAACTATCGGCGATATAATATATAACTATATTTTAGTTTGAAAATATAAAAATATTTCCATTTCAACTTTATTCGTGGCTTTGTATGAAAATTTTAAAAAGTACCAAATCAATTTGTTACGCACAATTTTTTAGATTGAACAAACAAGTACCAAATTTGGAACTTTAGGGCCATGGTGGCATCACTGTACCTATGTATATTACGTATATATATTACGAGTACAATGTACATTGGTGAGTATTAGTAAATTTAGATACAATGAAATTAAAAAAGTGGTAAAAAATTTTGTTCTACGTGAATACTCTAAGTCTTAAGTAAATGTTGGATAAAATTATGTACCTACATATGTACGTATGTATGTATGTATTATCCCAGAAAATTTTTTTGTCGAATTATAGATTTTAATATTAATACAATATAGCAAAAAAATATACTTTTGTCATTTTAATGTAAATTATTGCATCATTAATTTATGAATTACATATTTTTATACCATACACATTAAGTATAGGGTATATTAACTTTGGTATGGTGTTTGTAACCATCAAAAGGAAGCGAGTTAGGTATAGACATGTATATATATTCTGAATCAGGATCACCGCCTGAGTCGATTTAGCGATGTCCGTCCGTCCGTCAGTACGCACGATAACTCAAAAAATAATGATGCTATCTTGATGAAATTTATACTGTAGGTTAACAATGACTAAAGTAAGGCGGAGATTGTAAAAGGCGAAATCGGACCATGTGTTCAACTTTTTTATGTATATTATGTTCTTTCGTTACACAATTATATGTTATTTGGTTATACAATTAGCATATAAATTATATACATATATTCATAAGTCATTAAAGTAAAGTATCTTTTAAAAAAAATAATTTATTTATTTTTCTTGCAATAAATATTTTTTCTTAAATTAAAATTTTTATCCCACTTCTTACAAATCAGAAGCTATCAATACTTAGGAATTATATTTAGGGTGGAGTAAAGTGTGGTGAACATAGATAACTAATGGGCACTATCGAAAATTAACCATGTTTACACGCAAATAACATCACAAAAAAAAAAACCATTTTTTAAAATTCGCCGGTAGAACTCTTTACTATTTCCAGAAAATAAGGGAAATATCGCAATCTGATAAAAATAAAGAGAAGCAAAAAAAGCGGTGCAGACTCAATAACATGGAAGTATGTACTTTGAAATATTGGATAATGTATTGGGCTGCACGTGTAATATAAATCCATCGGCAGAATTAGTAGGTGGTACTCTTAGTGATGATAATGATGAAAATAGTACCAATACTGGAAGTACTACCCAAAGACAAAATATAGCTAATCTAGTGACAATTCTAAGAGAAATAAAAATTGAAAATTTATTTAAAAAAAAAAAATGAGAACTTAAAAAGCAGGATATGGGAAAAAGGCACGTGTGTGGCAAGAAAAAAGCCATGTTGAAAAAAGGAGAATTGAGACAAAGAATTAATAAAAAGTATAAAGAAGCCAAAATCATAAAAAAAATGTGATAGGGGTTTAGAATTTACATTTTAAAATGAATATAAATGTCAATATATTAAAGAATTTTATGTTGTGTTATTAAATGAATTTGGATAAAAATTTAAAAAAATATATGTTATGTTATTTTAGTTATTATCTATTTATAAGTGAAATATGTATGACAATAAAGAGTTTAAAGACTATATTTGGGTTCGCTTTATTTATTTTTAATGAATTGATAACAGAATATTCATTATTCGATCTCTTTTAACAGAAGCTTCAGACAATAACTAGGATAATTCAGAGTTACTACAGGTAATACAGTTTCCTTACTCCATTAATCTTAAAAACTTAATCGAAATCTTCTTCATTTTTGTAAATAGCAATATTATGAAGAATGCAACTGGTAACAACGATTTTTTAAATATTTGAAAGTTTGAAACAATGTAAATATTTTAAAATTTTGAAGGTTCCCTTGAGTTTTCCAAATGCCTGTTCAATAACTACTTGCGAAGAACTTAATATTTTATTAAAGTTTATTTGTTGAGTACTTATTGTTTATTATCTTTATAAGGTTTTAAAAGAAATGTATCTAGTGGATATATAATCACCTAATAAATGGTAATCTTTTTTAATGAAATTTCCATTTTTCCATTTTTTTTATATAATAGAGAATTAGTTCACACTTTTGCATCATGAACTCGTCCTGGCCCGCTTACGTATGAATTTGTGAAGCGAAGTTTGGAATCACAAAGTGCTTGCAAAATAAAGTATTTGTATCCGTTTCTATTATAAAAAGAGTTATCTGCAAGCGGAAACGGAAATGCTATATGTGTACCATCTATACAGCCTATAACATTCGGGAATGAAGCGGATCTCAATTTTCGGAAGTTTTTTACAACTGTGTTCTGCTTTGATATCTTTTGGCCATACAATATATTCATTTCTTTTCGCATATAGAAGCCGGCAAACTTTTAAAAATTTTGCATAAGGGGTACTTATCGATAGACCAAATGAATCACTAATGCCACGAAAACTATTTTGATATCCTAGGGTCCATAATGTTAGAAGCAAAGCAATACTAAAATTAGTTTTTGAACGTCTTTCTCTACCCTCAACCCACGAATCATTAAAACTTTGTATTAATGTCTGAAAATAAAACAAAATATATTCGCTTTTTTTTTTTTAAATATGTAATGTCAAATTAATTGTTGTCTCTGGAAATTCTAAAATGCTTTTGAAATTGCTGATTTGTATATTTTGGAATTACCATTAAAACGAAACCTTTTATTTTTGCCCTATTACAAAAATTTTTCATCAAAATGTTTTTAGGTTTTTTTCTTCGGATTCTGATGTTGATAAAGTAAATATGTAGTATTTAATATACGGATTTCGCACAGTCAGTGAGCATTTCGACAATAATATTATTTCTCATTGAAATTCATTTTGAAATTGAACTAAAATTTTATGTAAATCTTTATAGTAAATGTTATTCAATTTCATTTCTTCCGTCTTTGTTAATAGATAATTAACCACAACCTGCTACAATTTACCACAAGTAATCGAACCGATAAATTAACCGAATAACTATCAGTTGTTAATTTTAGAAAGTTTCCAATCTAATAAATAAAGAAGAAATTGTATTTGTTTGTTTGGCTCGGATTCACGTAAAAACCACCAGTCCGATTGCAATCAAATTTAACAGGAACTACGAGCCTGGAAGAAGTTATAAGCTACATCACGTTTCGCTTCATTAACCCATTGCGACAGAGAGCCTTTTAAAGTTTTTTGGTTTTTTCGTTGTCCTGCCTAACGGTTTGACCGATTGAATTGAAAATTTGTACAAATGTTCTTCTTAGCTTTAGGCGGGTACCGAAGATTTGCTTGCAATATATTTCACAGATTCGACCCGGCGGCTTTTCAAATAAATTTTTGTTTCCGATTTATGTCCAATTTTGTATGTGGTTTTATGGTCTGAAAACAAGTCTGAGACAAATTTTTATAAAGTTTCGGTAACCCGTTTGGGCACCAAAGCTGAACGAAGTTCATTAAATTTTTTTTGTTGTCCTGCTTAAACGGTTTAATCAATTGATTTGAAAACTTGCAAAACTGTTGCTCTTCAGCAGAAAAGCTCACTAGATTGATTTGGTAGCAATTCATGAACCCGTTTCGGCACAGAATTCAGTGAAAATTTTAATTTCTTTGTCGCACTTAAACGGTTTGACCTATTGAGTTGAAAATTTACAAAAGTGTACCTCCTTATGACTTGTTATAGGCTTAAAATGCAGGGGATAATCATAGAAATAATTTGGAATTTTAAAATTTAGTTAATAGTGAAAATTTTTGTTTTATGAATTTTTAACCCATTTTTTTCTTAAAAAAGATTGAGAAATTTTACTTTTAAGTCGTGCTTACTCGAAACTAAAAAGTCTACAAACTAAAATAATAGTGGGCTAATTCCCTTTTTAATTTTTCCAATATCTTCAGTAGTTCTAATTCTGTAGATATAACTCCAAAATAACATATTTTTAAAGCCTCTTTTCTTTAAAGCCTCATAATTCATTAGGGGTTCGAGATAGACCAACGCGGGGCACCATGTATAATATGTATGCATTATACATATTAATTTGCTATTTTGTAGTAAGTAAGTATAAATTAATATACGTATATTTGCCTCTTAGTATTAAATGGCCTCTTAGTATAAATGGCATTATTTGGAAAAGTTTTAGGTTGATAATCGTTAGGTGGTAGATTAGAATCTACTTTGGAAGAATCATACATAAACCGTAGATGCAGAAATTATAAAACTCAGCCAAATTATTTTAAAATAATGAAAAATTAAAAAGATAATATTATAAGCAGAGTTAGACATATTAACGGGTTCGTACAGGTATTTAAGAGTTGACAAGGGCAACTGTATTCTTTCTCCTTTTTAATTATCACCCATAGTCTTGAAGACTTATCATACGAAGAGTATCACTGACACGATGATTTGTTGTTCTGCAAGACTCTAAAGTGATGTTTTCAATTTGACGCGATATTAAATGTCAAAAGTATCGTGTTTGGTGTTTCTGGAAGACTTTTCCAAAAAGCGATTGCCATTTTCTATCACGGCAAAATTCTTGTACAATAAATATCACTTTTAAGCAATTTTTAAGTATTTTTTTTTTGTTTTTAGTTAAGTTTAAGTTTAAATAAAAATATAAAAGTGGATAGAATGGAAAGGAAGTAGGTATGATTAAATAAAAACATATAATTAAAAATAAATTAGTGAATGTTGTTTTTGTTTAGTATATTTTACAAATTAAAATTTTTTTTTTGTTTTATATATTGAACTAGCATCGGAGTACATACATAGTTATAAGTTGCAGGAAGCCCCCGCATCTTGCGAACTAGAAGTCGGACCGACATGATTTAAAAAAGGTACTCCCTGATTTTGTTGTAGAATTAAAATATATAAAAAAAAATAAAACGGTTCGACTTTAAGCCCGCCCAAAAAATGGCCTTCAAAAACTATGGTGCAACTTTTTGGTACTTCTCTCATTTTTTTTTTATTTTTAATTTCTATTACAGAATCGGGGACTAGATTTTTTTAATCACTTCGTTCCGACTTCTGGTTCGCAAGATGCGACGGCTTTTTGCAATTTATGAATATGTACTTTCATTTACTATTTAAAAATCAAACCTCTTTTTTTTGAATAATTGAACGTTAAAATATGGCAAAATTTTCATTTGACAGTAAATTACTACCAACATAACAAAAGTCTTCATAACAGTGAGTCTTCGAGAATTACAAATTTATATAGAAGTGATGTGATCCATATTTTCATCGCGTAAGTGATGAGTCTTCAAGAATATGGGTGTATGTCTTATTTATGATAATTAATTTTTAACAAAATAATTATATTTAAAATAATCTAAAAGCGTTAAAAATGCTATCTTTGCGCTTTTTGTTACCATACCGTAATTTAAACAAGTAAATTTAACAGTAAGTCGATGTAACCGACTTATTACTACCCTACACCTGAATAATTCGAATTAAATTAAAAATCCATTAATTTTTTCGCAGCTGCTTGAACTTCTTCCCTTTTCTGTCTTATTCAACTCGAATTTCAGGAATGTAAAAGAGGCATCCTCTTGGGATATGCTTGACTATACTATATTTAAAGGTTATATATACTTTTGTTGGTTTTGGAGATATGCTCGTTTGCTCTTGTGCTCGTTCGGGAGTTTCCAAAATACGAACATGGTTCAAATTCTCTCAAGTGTTCGTTTCCAATTTTACAGAAAAAGAAACATAACAGAACATCCTTGTACTAAAAATAGAGGTTCTATCTTTGTTGGTTGTAGAGAAATACTCGTTTGCTCTGGGGCTCGTTTGGAAGTTTCGAAGATCCGAACCTATGGACCAAATCCCCCCAAATTTCAGAGACATAAATAAAACACGAAAGAACACCACTGTACCAAATTCAAAGATTCTATCTTTATTGGTTTTGGAGATAATCTCGTTTGCTCTGGAGCTCGTTCGGAAGCTTCCAAAATCCGAACCCATGAACCAAAACCTCTCAAATTTCAGAGACTTAAATCAAACATGAAAGAACACCATTCTGCCAAATTTAAAGGTTATATCTTTGTTGGTTTTGGAGATAATCTCATTTGCTCTGGGGCTCGTTCGGAAGCTTCCAAAATTCAACCCCATGGACCAAATCCTCTTAAATTTTGGACACATAAATCAAACATCATTGTAAAAAATTTAAAGGTTCTATCTTTGTTGGTTTTGGAGATAATTTCGTTTGCTCCGGAATCACTCGGTAGCTTTCAGAATCCGAACCCATTGACCGATTTTGTCCAGATTCGATCCTAGTCTTCCTTTCGTAATTTGTACCCTACTATATAAATTTTATCAAGATAGCTTTACTAGTTTTTGAGTTATCGTGCGAACAAACGGACGGACGGACATCGTTAAATCGACTCAGGAGATGATCCTGATTCAGAATATTTATACATGTCCATATCTAACTCACTTCCTTTTGGTGGTTACAAACTCCATACCAAAGTTAATATACCCTAAACTTTAGGTGTAGGGTATAAAAATATGTCCCATTTACTCATACAATATATACGTAGTCTCGTCAAATGCACTATAATTTATATTTAATTGATTCCAAAAACTTAAATTTTATTTATAATTGTATTACAGTTTTAAATATAAGCATATATTTATAAATTAATCTTTATCAGTGCCTTTTTTTTAGAACAGTAGTTATGTTTTGTAGTTGTCACTTCTTTAGTTAAATTATCGGGAACAAGTCGTTTGTTGATATTCATATAATTTTTACATTCCCCACTGAAATCCTTTCTCTGAGGAAATGATGTTTAATTTCAATGTGTTTTGATATTGGATGATATGCTTGATTTCTAGAAAGACGTATTGTATTATGGCTGTCGCAATAAATTATGATTTGATTGTTATTGTAATTTTTTATCTAATTCAGATTGCATTATACTTGCCAAAGCCATACATTGGGCTTCTGTAGCTTTGGAGATCAACATTACTCGTCCAATCTGCATTTCACAATCTGCCAAGGTGCTTTTCCTGGATCTGCATTATATGGAGATACACTGCTAACTGCATATGCAATGCATATGCAAATATAGGAGAAAGACGACGGTACATGATATTTAGTATATTTGGCACGGTAGATTTGACATTTTTTCTTTTTCCTTTTCGTTTTCTTTCAGACATTTCTTAATATAGTTTTTTATTTCTACTGGTATTGTAATAGGATTGCAATTTGCCATATTAAAACGTAGCAGTATTTGCATGATGTGAAAGGAAATAGTTTTGTGTACTTCATCTCTAATAATCTTCATTTCTAAAGAATTTGATGCTTCACCTAGATCTTTCATGTTAAAGTTTAATTTCAGTTTTTGCTCTATGTAATTTTTAACATCATGATCATTTAAAATTAGTAAATCATTCACATAAATAGCAATTATTTATACGATTATGCCATCAATTTTATAATTAATACAAGGGTCTACTTTTGAATTACGTTTAAATACTTCATTACAAATCCTTCATTTTTTATTCCAAACACGATTTGCAAGTTTTAAGCCATACATACCCTTTTTTAATCGAGATACTTTCTTAGAACCATCAAATTCTTGTGGTTGAGATAAGTATACAATCGAATCCGCTTATAAGAAAATGTATTTCGATAAATGTTTCTTAAAAGCTAGCTTTTCCTACATGCGGACGTCGTTTGAAAGAAATTATTTTTCTAATATCCGGGTTCCGTTTATAAGAAACCTTTTGTTCTGATACCTAGACTCTTTAAGAAAACCTGTTTTTCTTATATTCGAGTTCTGTTTATAATTATAAGACTCTTAATAAATTAAATTATAGTTTATTAATATTTGTTCATATTTTATTTATTGCAAATTCATAAAAATAATAAATTTAACAGTAATTTTAATTATACCCAATAAAAAGAAAATTTTTTTAACCAGATCGTAATTTGTTGATCGCAAGATAAACAGAACAATAGGTATGTAGGTATGTACGCATACTAATCAAATGCAAATTTTAAATTAAAAACACATTATTTACATGTAAATACACACCAATATTTACGTATTATTTACTATATTTATTATATATGCTACGTATTTAAGTACAATAATAATTATTGTTCGTCGTGATCTGACAAATTTTAATGAAATTTATGTAATGAATAGATATGTGCATAATTAAATATAACAAAAACATAATAAAAAAGTACATACCATCATAAATAACATACATAATTATGTACTCTACAAATTTTTATTGAAAATTTGATGGATTTCTTATAAAATGTTTTTTTTTGAACAAAAGTGTATAACTAAATCTAGGTTATTTTGTATAAAAAATGAAGAAAAAACCAATTGGTTCAAAGATTTATGTTCTTATAAGCGACTTTTTCTTTTAATAGAGTTTCTTAAAGCGGGTTTAACTGTATTTCATCCGAAAGTTTACTCTGTAGTCTGTAAGGAAGGTGAATAATAACAAATTTAACAGTAACTTTAAATATATCCAATATATTGTATCCATTTGATAAATTTTTAAATCGAGTTTCACCGCTTAAGCAAAGCTATTAAAAATCTGAGAGTTATGTATCTAATTATCGGAGAAAAATATTTTTTGTAGTCAATATCTTGTTTCTGCGAACTTCTACAATTCTTCTATTCAGGCCCTGAGAGAGCTTCATTGTGGGTCGGGTCAAAAATATTTTGGGGGCCCATACCCATCTATTAAAAAAAATCCAAAAAATACATAAGCAAAATATAAAATAATAAAACATTAAAATTATTTCAAAAATGCTTTTATTTTAAATATTCATTAGGGAAATATAAAAAAAAATATACATAAAATTATTTTAAAAATGCCTTACGCGTTTTAAAATTTGCAAAATCCTTAATAGTTTTTGAAAAATCAACATTTCGTGCATAATTACTATTTATATTCAGGATTGACAAACCATTTAGCCTTTCCTGAAGCATTGTCGATCTGTTATTTTAAACACACAAAACTGTGCGCAAACTCTAAATGCTTTACTTCGCATTCGAACATCGACAAAAACAAAAATCAAAGTGCACTATTATTTTCGTTTTCTAATATTTTTAAAAAGCAAAGCCTACTAAATTATTTTTTTTCTACTGTGTGAATGTTATTAAAATTTGTGAACGTGATTATTTGGGTTTTCCAATATATTTGTAAAGCAATAACAAAGCCAACTACAATAATTTCTTTTTCTACTGTTTGAATGTGATTAAATTTTAAATAGAACTAAAATTTTACCGATTTAAAAAAAAAAAAAATATTTGGAGTATATTTAATAGTCCCCTCTATCTGGGGCTGCTTCTATTCATTCGTTCTGGAGTAACAGTTTTGCTCAAGAGTATAATGTTTAGAGGTCTAATGAATTACATCTGTAATTGTTTGATAAAATTTGAAAATTTTTGTTGCAATATTTTTAACCGTTATCACTCCGCAAGAATTAAATTTTTCGACCAGATTTTTTTTTGATTAATTTTAAAATATACAATGAATTACCTAAAGATCATATTTCCATCGGCGCACATAAGTCTGAATGAATTAAATTAAGGAGTTATGCAGTGAGATTTTATAAATGTTTAAATTACTTACGAGATTGTTTGTCTTTTAAACATGGGATTAAAACATTAGCTTGATCATCTTAGTACCTGTATCTTCTCGAAAATTTATGCCATTGACAATTCCATTTTGCATTTTCAATAAATATTGGACATTCATGTGTCCTAACCGCCTGTGCCACAATTGAATTGTTTCATTTTTATTTTCCGTTTTAACATTTATATTCAATAAACTTAGAATTTTAAAACTATTTAACTTATATACATTATTGAAATCTTTAATTTATATTTATTTATTTTATTAATCGGTTTTATTAATCATTATTTTAAAAATCGGTTTTAGAACTAGAGTTGGCAAAATATCCGGCTTTTTAGTATCCGCGAATACCGGTTTTCTTTATTCGAAACCCGCGGTTAACCGTTCGGATACGGATATTTTGGAAATAGCTAATTTAAAAAAGAAAAGATAAATAAAACTCGAAAAATTGTCAATTTAAGATGAAAATTTATTCACTTTTTTTCATTTATGTACAAATATTTAAAAAAACCTAAGCAATTTAGCGAATAATCAGATAAACGGGTTCGAAAAAGTGGGAAAAAACAACTTTGCCGCAAAAGTGGGAGGAAACAGAGAAAGTTCTTTCGGCTTCGGTTGATGATGGTTTTATTGTTGTTAAGGCTTCAACTAATTTGTCAAGTTTTTCTGGCCTTTGACCTGTTTCCTTGAATATTATAAAGTCATCTTTGATATTTAGTTAGATATTTGAATATTTTCGCAAGTAACATAATTAATTGCAGCATCTAGTTCTGCTTCCAATGAAGTTGGTACATCAGTGTTCAAATCTACATGTTCTGGTGAAGATGAAGGTGCTATATATATATATAGATGAAGAAGATTCAAAAAGTCTACCAAACAGATTAGTTGCACATTCCAAAACGTTTTTTGATGGTTTTATAGAGTTATTGGTAAGACATGCCAGAGTATCAATAATGGAGATAGAGTTTTCTCGTTCTTTCATCCGTCGTTCGATATTTAATTTTAATGTCCTGCAGATCATGTCATTACATTCATTCAATTTTTTGTACAGGAAATTCATCGCTCCTTTTGCTGTTAATAAAGTGGCGTCTTGTCTCCCCAATGTTTCAACAGTTAATGTCAATGGTTTTATTGCATTCATTAAGCTGGAAAATTGTTCGAAATCTATTCCAGATACTAGGTGAACTGCATTTAATTCGATGAGAGTATTTTGAATTGGAATTCGAACTCTGAGTAGTTTTTCTAACATAGGATGAATAGAGTTCCACCTGTGTTTGACATCCAGTTGTAGTTCAAGTTCGTGCCTAATTTCATCGATAATTTTCTTTTGTAAAATTGAATTGCGGACACTAGATTTTTTCAAAAACTTAATCAAAATACGCACGTTCTTTAAATTCTTTTGTATGTCGACATCTTCGCCATCTGCGAATTCTTCCTCATTAACATCATCATCATTGAAAAATTCATTGTCGTGGAAGTCGTCATCATCTTCTTCTTCTATAATGTCAACATCATTCGATTCAAAAACTTTCTTTTTATAAAACGTTTCAACTACCGCCAAATGCAGCCCGGGACATGTCATTGTCGTTTTGGTCATGTCAACGATGTCGTTTTGGAATGACAAATTAAACGACTCTAAATGCTTGGTTACAATTTCTAACACTACAGCTGAAGTACACGAACCACTAGTTCTCACCAAACCTAGATTGTTGCAATTTCCATTATTTCCATGTACATTAATATTAATAAAGCGACGATTTCGTGCACTTACCCACTCATCAAGGGTTATACTAAACTTACCACCATCATTCTTAATTGTTGTTTATTTTTTTATTACCTCTTGTTTTCTATTTTCGAATTCAGTATGAGTAAGTTTCATAAAAAAAAATATTTGATCACTGTTTCACTGTTTTCACTTTTTGGTAGGTTATATCCTCTGTCTACAATAGATTGTCTGATAAACTTGGAATTTGTAATTGCACGTATTGTTATTCCGTCTTCAGCAGCTAATCTTGAAACAATCTCACTTAAACTTTGCCGTTTAACAAAATCCATCAACGTGTTTCCTTTGTTTTTTTTTAAGTTTTGCTCTTGCTCCCTCAAAACAGATTCATCAATATCCCGTTTACAATTGATATTGTGTACCAGTTTCAGATGGTTTAATATACCACCCGTGCTTCCATTACTATTTGAAATAAAAACCATACACTTTAAACATTGAGCCAAAAGTAGCCAAATTTTTGTTGGTAGACGGAATTTTTTAAAAATATTCCCAAACAGGAGCTGATGGTGCCATGGGCTAAATAGTAATACAATATAAATTTAAGTTTTATAAGTTTTTTAAGTTTCAAACGGCGGAAAAGAAATTAATTATAATTACCTGTGATTTTTTTCAATTCTTTTATTTGAAAGTTTTTCTAACAATTTCGCAATAACAATTTATATTTATTTATTATATTTTATTTATTTTATTTATATTTATTTATTTATATGTACAACAAGTTGTCTACTTTTATTTTTATGTAGTTTTAAATAATGTTACTGATTTTTTTATGCGACTGATCTATATAAATCGTCTGATATATTTAAATGAAATAAATAAACTTACGTTTCGGCAAAAAAAAAATTATGCACTAAAATAAAAAAAGCCTACTTAGATTTTTTTTCAAATGAATTTGTTTTTGGCAGTTTTTTTAAATTATGTTTGTTTGCCTACGGATAGAAACGGATAAAAAAAGAAAAAGAGACATAAAATAAAATAAAATATTAAAAAAAACAGGACACCTACTTAGATTTTTTTTTCAAATAAATGTTTTTTTTCAAATGAAGAAAATTTAATTCTATACATAATTTTAAAAAAAATTCACTATCCGATAATCTCAAGTCTATTTGAGCAGATATCGAATACGGATTTTTGTCTGCAAATTCGCGGATATCGGATACGGATAATCCGAGCCGGCAAACTACATATATTTAGAACACAACTTAAGTTTTTCAAATAAAATGTTTGTTTTAATATTTGTGGATTCTGTAAGGATTCTTAGTGAACAATATTTTATTTAATATTGCTTTTTCGACCAATCAGGGTTTATAATAAAAAATACAAAATTTATTTTTTCTTCTTATAAATTTAGTTTAATTTGAACGTTTTTGTTTTTTATATAGTATTATATTAACATATGTATTATTGAACCACGACGATTGTAGAACCTTTCTATTCAACGATAAAATTAAGAATAAAGAATTAAATTTACTTATGTACTCATTATAAGTCAAGAATTACAAAAAAAAATGAGACAAAAAATAACAGTTAAAGTTAAATTACAAATTGTTGTCAAAATTAAATCAAAGAATGTAATGTCAGTGGTTCTAAATAATTAAGTACAATTTAAGTAAGTACAATTTAAAGATTATTAGATTACAATATTATCAAATTTAATTAAACAGTACAAAAATTGAAAAATATTTAATTAAATCATTTTAAATGAAAAATTATAAAGTTTAAATGTTTTCAAGCCATTTCCAAGCAAAAAATTATCCATACCCGCCCCTTTGGATGCATCTAGGTTGAAAAGATGCATTCAAACATCCTGAATTGGTAGAGGTGCTAGGGAATGAATTTGACGACGAAGAATTTTCCACTTAGATTTGATGTCGACTACTCTAACTTTAATATCTTTACCGGGATACAACCTTGTTATTCTTCCTAATAACCAATGGTGAGGTGGAATGTTATCCTCGGCTATTAGTACTAATGTCCAAATCTACAATGTTTTCAGGTAACGCATTTGAAGGTTCACCAATTAAAAAATTCCCAGGAGTTAAAGCTTGCTCGTCACTTGGATCCGATGATAACGCTCTGATCGGACGGGAGATTAATACGGCTTCAATTTGTGGTGTAAGGTTGTTCATTTCTTCTAAAGCCAGGTTTATACCACTAACTGATCTTTTAAGGCGATATTTTGCAGACTTCAGGGCGGATTCCTAAATACCGCCAAAATGTGGTGAGCGAGCTGGTATCTTTTGGAACGATATACCTTGTTGCGAGCACCAATTAGATATAATATCTTTGTCTTTCTGAAGACAACATTCTTCTTGGATATTTTCTAATTCATTACGAGCTGCGACAAAATTTGTTGCATTATCACAATATATGCGATAACATAAACCACGTCTTGCTTTGAAACGCTTGAGTGATGTAATGAATGTATCAGACGGTAATGATGTTACTACTTCCACAACTTCCAAATAATAACATTACCGGCCCACGAAAATCTACACCTGCTATATGGAATGGACGAATTGTTGTTAGACGGACCTTTGGGATGTCACTTAATATTTGATTTAATAATTTTGGTCGAAAGGCAAAACATTTTATGCAGTTGCGAATTATGATTGTCTTCCTGTTTATTATTCAGAACCTTTGTCGGACAATCGATAATAAAATTTGAGCTCCAGCATGATAATTCATATTATGCAGGTGTAATTCATATTATGCAGGTGTTGCACCAATAACCGTACGAATGGATGACATTTGGGAAGCAAAATAAGGTGTCTTGCTGAATACGGTAAATCCGCTTGGCTCAAGCGCCCACCAACCTTTAAAAATTCCACATGTTCTTTGTTGTCTAAGAAGGGATTAAGACATTTAATATTACTTTTGGATGAAACCTTGTTATGAATCTTTAAATTCGCAATGCCTTCAATAAAATATTTTCCTTGTAATAACCAAATTATTTTTAATAATGCTTCTTCTCGTTCAGTGAGTGAATAAACAACGCGTTTTTCTTTTGTTATCGAGAATTTTTTATAAATTTTAATATTCCAATGATTTTGTTTTAGTTACTAAATTTTTCGACGTAGTCAAGGAAATAATTGTTATTTGATTTCATGATTATTAATGATATTTGTTTTTTGGAAAATATATGGATATATGGATATTTGTTTTATGTAAAAATTCTGGACCAGTGTATCAATTTGAATTTATTAATTCCTCAACTGTAGATCCTCTAGATAAGATGTCAGCAGCATTTAATGTTGAATTTATATGCCGCCATTTAATTCCTTCGGTCATTTCCTGAATTTCCTTTGATACGCGATTAGAGACGAAGGTGTTGAGCGTCAACGAATATGGGGTGTCAACCAAGGGAGAACTATTTCAGAATCAGTCCATAATACTATCCTTTAAAATTTCGTGATATTTTTGCAAATTATCTTTAATAAATTGGCAAGCAAAAGTGCCCCACATAATTCGAACTTAGGTATAGTTTGTGATCTAGAGGGTGAAACTCGAGATTTTGCAGTAAGCAAATTGACGTTAATGCCCCTTAAAGTATCGATTGAGCGTATGTGAGCGAAACCATGTATCTGGAATGAAGATAATGATGGATAAAATATATAACGTGGTATACGAATATTATTGAGAAGCGGTAAATCTCCTTTAAATTTTCTCCAAGCAGTGTGCAATTCTAAAGGTAGTGACCCATCCCAATCTAATTTCAAAACCATAAATTTTGCATGAATATTTTTGCACGTACAACAATTATGTCGATAATCCCCATAGGATCAAATAAACGAGCTAAATCACCAAGTACAGTACGTTTGGTTACTTTTGTGACAGTTTTTATTTCATTCGAAAAGATGTATCTAATATCATCCAAGCATGGTTGCCAGCAGACTTCAAAAGTTTTTAAAAGTGACGTACCTTCTGTAGAAATGAGATTCCCACGATCACAATCTGGTATCTCCGAAAGAATTTATTGACTATTTGAATGCCATTTTTTTGGTTCCATTTTCCAGATTTTAAAATTGAATTAACTTCATACCGAATATTGTTAATTTCTTCAATAGAAGATCCACCACTAATTAGATCATTTACATAGAGTCCCATTTACATAAAGTCCCTCTTGATTACTTCAGAACCTATGGGAAATATTTTTGAATCCTATCAGCTAAATAAACCAAAGCTCTAGTTGTTAAAAAGGATGCAGAAGAAGTTCCATAAGTTACAGTTTTTAACCTGTAAGCTTTTATTTTTTCATTAGTGTTTTTTCTCCACAAAATGCACTGATAATGCGAATCATGTCGATACATTTTGCAAATATCTGCCTTTAGTGCGTACTTACGACTTCGAAATCTTAGAATGATTGAGATAAGATCATCCTGAATAGTTGCTCCCGTCATCAAAACATCATTTAAAGACAAATTTGAACTGGATTTGTAGCTTCTGTCGAAAACCACGCGAATTTTTGTAGACGACAAATCTAATTTTTAAAATCTTTTTAATTTAAATCTAATCTAATCTACCAAATCTAATTTTATTTTATCTCCAAAAACAGCCCACATTGATCCTTAAGACAAGTATCCTTGTTTAATCTTATTTCTAGACTGAGAAATCTTTCAGAGTTTTTAAATGATTCACCTAATTGGGAAACGGATGGTTTAAAGGAAAGTTTAGTAAAGATTACGACCACATGAAACATGAGTAGGTGAAAGAAATAAATTCTCACAATACTGTTCTTCCCCTGAGAATTTAATAGTGCTGTGTTCAAGGCTTTCCAATTTCTAAAACTCCTGAAATAACTTATTAAGATTGACATCAAGAACGTTGGCATCAGTTGAATCTTCAGCTATATTTATTATATCTCTAAGCCATATTTGTTTGGTGATTGTGCTGTGCCGGATACGATCCAGCCTAAAAGTGTTTTTTGCACCGTTGGAAGATTTGGCCCTAATTTTATTTGGCCGACATATCTGTCATTCCAAAATTCAGCCCCTAAAAGTCAAGTTTTGCTGTTTGTAAAATAATGGATTAGCTAGTTTTAAATTCTTGGGTAAATTCCAATTATCAAACAATACATTATCATCTGGCAAGAAGATCGGAAATAGATGGTAAAATCCAAAATTCAAGACTCAATTTCAAATCTTTATGACAATATCGAATAATTGTATTTGTGGAGAAACGAACCCTTGATTTAGAATTTCCAATACCTGATATGTTTTTATTTAATCTCGTTTTTTTGAGTTGCAAGTTTTGATACATAGACTCGGTGATGATCTTTGATGTTAAGAATTGCTGTAGCTAAGATAACGTTTTTTTGTTCCGACGAATTTTGATCAGCTGTTTGACACGAATTATGGGTTTTTAAAACACAAGAATTTAAATTTATATTTAAATTATTTTATTTTTTTTTTCTCAACTTTAAAGTTTGAGTTTGATCTTAAGACTAACTTTTAAACAATTCAATTTTTTAATATTACAAGTATTTATTTTTAATTTTACAAAAACAATTTCTTTATCTTAATACTAATTTTAATTTATTAGTCGAAAATATCTTTCGAAACAAAATTCAGTATCGAATTACAAAAAAGGAAATTTACTTAATTTATACTTATTACGAAATCAATGTTAATAATAAATTTTCGTACTGAATTTTGTGTACAAAATAATTTCACCATATGTTGGGTTTCATATTACATTTAAAACGTTAAATTATTTCAAGTGCAATTTAAATATAGTTCAAATGCAATTGACCGTAATTATGCTTAGTATACAAAAATGTGGCTAATTACATTTTTGTATAAAATTGAAAAGAATAAAAAGAAAAACAAAATCAAAAGTGTTTTGTCTTACAAATTAATATTTTAAATTTCATAAATGTGAAATTGAGTTTTATCTTTTATTGGAGGTTCATTAATTTCTATCTTGGTTGGGGTTGCCAACTGTGACGTAACTCCTCCCTCCTTAAGATTAAGACTCTCCTGAGTCGCAAATTTAAATATTTTGAATTTTTTGAATAATATTAATAGAAATATAATTATGCTTATTACTAATAAAATTATAAAAATTATAAGACTTAAGTAAATATAATAATTATTTTTATGATATTTTATTTCTTTTATTTCTTCAATATTTTTTACTTGTTCTAATATTATGTCATTAAAACTGATATTTTCGTTAATTTCTTGATTCATATTTAGATAATCTGATATCCTAAAACTTTGTTTGAATTCTCTTAGATTACTATTAAAAACTGTTCCGTTTATATTTATTGAACAATCATTAAAATTGAATATGTAATTTCCATTTATTTTGAACTTTCGTTCATCACAAGTACTATTAAAATTTAAATTTTTCTGATTTTTTACTAAAATTAATCCTATTTTTAAAACAATTATTTCTGATACATTATTGAAAATTTTTAAACAGTTTCCTTTGAAAATGCAGTTTTTTGATATTATTAAATCTTTTATATCTTTCTTATTTTCATGATTAAAATTTTTGTTATTATATTTTACAATTTTTTGTTGTTCAAACATTAGTTCATTATTAAATCTATCACCTATTGGAATTAACATAGTTGTTAGTACACTGATTGTTTCATTAGGTATTTTAATAACGAAAATAATGTTTTCTTTACTATCAATTAATGTGGCTAATTTAATATTTTGTAATCTATTAAAATCAATATCGTATTCTAAAATTTCTTCATTTGTTAATATATTGCTATGTATTATTCCTAGTCTAGCTGATGCTATATTGTCTTGAATGTGTTCAATGTTATCTTGTATAATTTTAATTTTTAGTGCAAAATCTGTGTAAAGTAGGTATTTATAAATTGTTGTGTATTGAGTGTTTATGTCGTTAAGTTTTTCATTAATTAATGATCTGTCGTTTTCAATAATTTGTTTGAGCTTGATAAAAGTGTTATTAAAATTGTTATTAATTGTTATTTGACTTTTTAAATTTGTTATGGCATTATGATTATTTTGGTCAATTATTTTTAGATGATCTTCAATTTCTTGTCGATCAGAATCGTCCATTGTACCATACAGCCATTTTTGAACAGTACCAACGAAATTTACTAGACCCCGTTTGTGTCTGTGTGGAATTAAAGTTTTAATCTTATTTCTCGCGACATTTAATTGTTGAGTTAGCATAAGTTTATTTTGTATTTCTGATAAATTTATATTATCTTCTAGTTTGTTTAGTATTTCTGAAATTTCTTTGGGGTTAATGGGAATGGGAATCTACATTATATGTAAGATTGTATTATAGTTTTTTACTAATTCTATATCCTCCAGTTTGATTTCTGTATATCCCAAGTCCGACTCGATTTTTTCAAACGTGAGCTGGGCCTGGATTTGCATCGGTATTGTTGATAGCATTAGGAAGATTGTTAATATTAATTTTACCTGAAAATTGACAATTTCTTTTAATATTTGATGGATGTATATTTTCTAGCTTAGATTTTATGAATTTGGGTTGTTCCTTATGTCTAACACTTTTATAGTTTTTTATATAACCTTCAGTTCTGTTTTCGGTATAATTTTCTCTTTTTAAATTAAGTTTGTCTATATATCTAGATTTTTCTGTCAGTAACAAATCAAAAATTTTGTTTTTATTACAATTTCCTTCTTGAATATTTATTGGTTTTTCTTTTGTCACTGAGTGGTAACTGTTGTTATACCACTCAATTGCTTTATACATTTTTTCTATAACATTAAGGTCTTTATTAACAATACCTAAAACTCTAATTTTTTCGCTAATAGTATTGTGAAAGCGTTCAATGTCTGAATTTCCAGTGTGATTGTTAGATTTTACTAAATGAAGTTCAATTTGTTCGTCTTTAAAGAAATTTTTTATATTAATACTCTTAAATTCATTATCGGTAATCAGTTTTTTAAAATGCCCTCTGTTTGATTTGAATTCTCTAAGTTTTTCTATTATAGTTTGATTATTTCTATCATTTAGGTGAAAAGCGGTAGCATATTTAGAAAAACGGTCTATAAACGTTAAAAAGTTTTGTTTTGAATTAGTATATATGTCCATATGTATAATTTCTTTAATGTCTTTAGGTGTTTCTGTCAATTGGAATTTCTTTTTTATAGGTTTTCTGTCATATTTAACTCGGCTACATATATCACAATTATTAATATATTTTTGAATATAGGTTTTTAATTTTGGAAAATATATGACTTTTTTTAGACCTTCATAATTTTCATTTATACCGGTATGTCCTGTTTCATTTTTATGATATTTATGTATCTGTTTAAAGGTTTCATCTTCTGTAGTCATGTCTTTTGCGAAATAACTGCACCTAACAAACTTTATGTTTTGAAAGCTTCCATATAAGTCAATTAGTTTTTTTTGTACTATATTGTATATTTGGTCATTTAGTTCAGAGAAAATGCCTATTCTACCTGTTTTTATATGTCTTCTACATATATCACTAAGATTGTTTTGTATATTGTCTGAATTTATGAATATCCTTTTATTACCAAACATTATTTCTACATCCTTATTTTTATTGTCAGTGAGAATTATTTGGGTTTTGAATCTGTTCACAACTGTATCTAAAATTGGGAAATGGTCATTTGCCTCTTCTTCTTGAGAATGTACAGTCTCGTTGCTCAAATTTTCAGAAAAGGTTTCAAAGTCAGAAGTATTTATATTATTTTGCATTGAATAATTTGTATTATTACTTAATTGAGATAGAATTTCATCATTATAATCTGTATCATCGGATACAGCTTGTAGATCAGAAGAATCTACATTATTTTCAAGAGAGTAATTTGTACTAAAGTCAATTTGAGATTCATTATCAGAACTATTAAAATTTTCTATATTTTCTAAGAAATTTATTTCGTGTTTATTTGTATCTATTCGGCTAAGGAAATCTGCCACTTTATTTTCCTTGCCTTTTATATATTCAATATCCATGTTATACTCTCCTAATTTTAATAACCATCTATTTAATCTAGGATTAATGTCTTTTCCTTGAGATTTTGCATATAACCATTTCAACGGTTGATGGTCTGTAAAAAGTTTAAACTTGTTACCATATAAATACGGCCTAAAATAACTGGTTGCCCAAACAATGGCAAGCAATTCTTTTTCGATAGGAGAATAATTTTTCTCATGGTCATTTAAAGTTCTGCTAGCATAACATATTGGATGTGAATCCTGTTGCAAAGTTGCACCAATGGCAAAGTTACTAGCATCTGTTACTAATTGAAACTTTTTGTTAAAATCGGGATATTTGAGTATAGGGTCTTCGGTAATTACTCGTTTTAATTTTTCGAAGGCATTTATATAATTAGAGTCCTTTATGTTTATTTTACTATTTTTTTTCAGAAAGTTTGTCAACGGTTTTGCTAATTTGGCATAGTCCCTAATAAATTTACGATAATATCCCGTAATTCCCAAAAATGATTTTATCTGTTTTTGTGTAGTGGGAAGTTTTAATTTTAAAATGTCATCCACCTTTTTAGGATTGGGTTTTAAAATATGACCCAAATATTCTGGAGTTAAAATATGACCCAAATATTCTGTTTGTTTTGCAAAAAATTTACATTTATCTACTTGTATTTTTAAATTATTTTCTCTAAGTTTGTTAAATATTTTTTTTATATTAATTGTATGTTCTTCTAAAGAAGTAGAGAATATAAGTATGTCATCTAAATAACATACACATATTCTATTAATATATTCCTTAAGAACATTATTCATAAGGCGTTGGAAGGTTGCTGGAGCATTCTTTAATCCAAACGGCATCCTTACGTACTCATAATGTCCAAAAGGTGTAGAGAAGGCTGTCTTCGGACGGTCTTCTTTTTTCACTAAGATTTGGTGAAACCCTTTGGCCAAATCTAGTGTTGTAAAATATTGCGAATTTCCTAATTTATCCAATATATTTTCTATATTGGGTATAGGAAATTTATCATCTATGGTTACCTCATTTAGTTTTCTATAGTCCACAACAAGACGCCATTTTTTCTTTCCAGAATTGTCTTGTTTTTTTGGCACTATCCATAGTGGACTGTTGTAAGGAGAACTACTTTCTTTAATTATTCCTTGCTTTAGCATATCTGAAATTTGAGTAGATATCTCTTGTTCATGGACACGAGGATATCTATATATTTTAGAATATATAGGTCTATCGGTCGTGACTACGATTTGATGTTGAATATTAGGAGTACTAGTTAATTGATCACCTTCTTTAAAGAACAGATCTTTATATGAGTTTATCAGATGATTCAAAGTATTACACTCTTCTTTATTTAAAGATTGAAAAAGTATTTGAAATTTTGAATCGTTTAAATTCGTTTTTTCTAACTGATAAATTTCTTCCAATTTATATGGACAACTATCAATAAATTTGATTTCATTATTATTGATTTTTAAAATTTCATTTTCTAAGTCAATAATAGCACCTAGTGGTTTGAGTAGGTTTTGACCTATTATAGCATCAAAATTCTTATTTTGAAAATTTGTTAATTTCCAAATCATGAATGCATCTTCTTTAAATTCTACAGGTAAATCTGTCTTAATTTCTTTTCTTACTGATATTTGGTTATTAAGTGTATTAAAATTTATAGGTCTTATTAAATTATTTCTTTTATACTGTGGTAACTGATTTTCATCGAGAAGTGAAGTGGAAGACCCGGTATCTATTAAACATTTTAATTTTGTATTGTCGACAGTGAGTAACACTATTGGTAAGTGAGTTTCCGAGGCTGTAAGAGAAAATTTACCTCCTCTTCTGGTTGTTCGTAAGTATCCATTGGTTCTGATCTTTCAAAATTTCTATTATTATTAAACCGACTACTTCTACTAATTCTTGACTGTCCAGAGTTTGTAGGGTTTCGTTCAGTTTTTTGGTAATTGTTTCTAGATGTATTTTGAGAATTATTTCTAGAAGTATTTTGAGAAGTACTTTGGTTGTTATTATTTTTATAGTTATTTTGGTAAGTATTTTGATTGTTGTTATTTCTATAGTTATTTTGGTAAGTATTTTGATTGTTGTTATTTCTATAGTTATTTTGGTAAGTATTTTGATTGTTTTGTCGAAATTGTCCTGTTCGTCTATCATTACTTTGATATTGATAATTATTTTTTTTATTTATATTTTTAAAATCATTATGGTTATTACTAAATTTATGGCTATCTCTAATCATACCTAAATTTTCTAACGAGTCAAAAGCTTCCCTTATTTTTTTAATATTTTTATTTATTATAATTGATGCCAAATTTGCATCTATGTTATTTAAAAATATATTTAAAATGAATCTTTCATTATTCTGAGCAGAGAATTCTGTTGGCTTATCACTATCATATTCATATTTTTCATTTAATTTACTTAAAACTATTACTAAAGTATTATAATATTGTCTAACCTGATAATTTTTTACTGCAAGGGCTTGCTGGCATAGTTGATGATAACTCTCTTTGATCCCAAAGTTGGTTATTAAAGCTGTTTTTATCTCGTTCCAGTCTGCATTTGCACCTAGTGTTCTAATAACATCCAACGCTGGACCCTGGATTTTATTTACAATTATCCTCTGGTAAATATATGTTTTTCCCTGTTGACATGTAATTAGAGGAAGGATTGTATCAACTTCCCTCAGAAATGACGTTAAAGCATATTCGCCATCACCACGGAATTCGTGAATACGCTGTGCATCTTTCAAGATATCGCTTGCAGAAATTACGAATGCTGATGGAGTTGGATTAGTCATATTTCTTTCACTATTAACTTCTGTTTCGTTGGTTTCACTAATGTTTTCTAGTTCTTCACTGATAGTATATAAATTCAATCTATTATTTATTTTTTTTTGTTTAATTTTAGGCATTAATTTTTTTTATTATATTAAAGTTTTATTTTTTCTTGTTTTTATTTTATTTAAATTTAGGTTTTTAATTTGTTTTAAATATTTTATTAATTTTAGTTAATTAAATACTATTTAAAATGTATATGAATTTTTATATACTTAAATGTTAATATTTTTCAAGTTAAAACTTTCTTTTTATTTTTAAATGTTCTTTTTTTTTTTTTTTTTTTATATTTAAGTTTTAAATTTTAAAAATAATTCGATTCGTATCACAAAATTTACTATCTTTGGATAGCAAAAACTACACGACTGCGCCAATTATGGGTTTTTAAAACACAAGAATTTAAATTTATATTTAAATTATTTTATTTTTTTTTTTCTCAACTTTAAAGTTTGAGTTTGATCTTAAGACTAACTTTTAAACAATTCAATTTTTTAATATTACAAGTATTTATTTTTAATTTTACAAAAACAATTTCTTTATCTTAATACTAATTTTAATTTATTAGTCGAAAATATCTTTCGAAACAAAATTCAGTATCGAATTACAAAAAAGGAAATTTACTTAATTTATACTTATTACGAAATCAATGTTAATAATAAATTTTCGTACTGAATTTTGTGTACAAAATAATTTCACCATATGTTGGGTTTCATATTACATTTAAAACGTTAAATTATTTCAAGTGCAATTTAAATATAGTTCAAATGCAATTGACCGTAATTATGCTTAGTATACAAAAATGTTGTATACTAATACAATATTTTTGCTAATTACATTTTTGTATAAAATTGAAAAGAATAAAAAGAAAAACAAAATCAAAAGTGTTTTGTCTTACAAATTAATATTTTAAATTTCATAAATGTGAAATTGAGTTTTATCTTTTATTGGAGGTTCATTAATTTCTATCTTGGTTGGGGTTGCCAACTGTGACGTAACTCACGAGGCAACTAAACGCGACGTAGATTGATTTGTGGAGTCTAAGTTAACAGCAGGCGATTGTTTAAATGCATTTTGCTGAACTAGAATGGATGATTTCGAATAGCGATAAAGTAATGTGTGATGAGGAACAAACAAACCCGACCAAACCCTACATTTCGAAGAGGTGAATTTTTTTTACTGAATGCCCTTTTTGCAAACAATTAATTCAAAGAGATGCTTTCACTTAATTAAAACGCTCCATCACTGGTAATTCGATAAATTTATTGCATTTGTAAATATTATGATTTTTGTCATTGCAAAAGGAGCACGAATTTCGAGACGCTTGCGAAACCGTTAAGGTGGTAGAGTTTTGCGGGCGAATGTACAAGGTTTTATGTTTTGATAGGTATTTATCCCGACTAGATATTTGGGCATGTTTTGCCTCACGACACTCTAAAACTTGGCAACGTTTGCTAAGAACTGCTGAGTAATCACTCCATTTGAATAAGTTAGAGAATGTTAAAGAATATTCCCTGAATTGATTCAGAATCCAATTTCGACATGACAACATAAATTATCATTGAATTTGCAATGTCATTATCATTTCCAATGGAATGCATTGAATTAAAAATTGCATTGACGTTATCAATTAAACTTCTTAATTGTCGAGACGAGCATGTTTATTTTAGGCAAATTGAATAATTCGGATATTAATTCCTGGAACATAAAGGGTTTATTATCAAATCTATCCTCTAGCTGCTTTAATATTTTTGGGTGATTTTCTTCTGAGATTTGGAATTCCATAACAGCATTTTTAGCTATACCATCCAAAGTACTAATTAGAATATCACATTTCTCAATGTTATCATAATGAGAATTAGTGTGTATAGGCTCTGTTAAAAATTCCTATAAAGTTTGGATACTCGGAATATTTTCCATCAAAATGAGAAAATTTAATTTGGTGAAGATTTGGAGTGGCGGATTGAATAAGCATGCTCCTTTTCAATTCAGATAACTGCTGCTCACTTCTTTTTTGTTTGAGTAAAGTTAAAATTGACGATTTTGTTGAAATTTATAATTCTTCATACGCAGAACGCGTAGAAGAATCCTCAGCCGCAAGTGAATTCTCATATGCAGTTTGTAAGGTCATAAGATGTTTGAAATATGATTCCAATAGGCCAAGCCTGCACTCCAAATCATAGAGATTTAAGATAGAACTTTTAGATTCAATTAGAGTTTTAATTCGAGTTATAGAGCCTTTGATGGTACCCTTTTGTGTCCTTAATTCATCGATGTGGGTAGCTGGCACTATGTATGTAGTACAATGTTCAATGTATGGATAAATAACAAATCGAAATTGCAATAAATTATAATCATGCAATTTGAAGTAGTGATATTAATTGATATTGATGAAATGATTTTTTTTTAACAACTACTAATAGTATTGATGGTATAAAGGCGAAATAGCAGTAACAATAATGAACCGTAACAATTGGTGTTTAATAATTGTGATAAATAATTGGTAGTTGTAGTACGAGTATGTATATTGGAAAATAAATAAATAAATTTAGAATTAAATTTTCAATTTGCCTTCTTACATATACTTTTCATCACTCCCCCTTTTTTTTTAAGTTGTAGATATTATTTATTTATTTACGTCAATATATTATATATTAATTTAAAATTTTCTTTACAATTAAATGCACCAATCTATTTATTTCAATTCAATGCACTATGTATTAATACAAAACAAAAATTTAAACCTTGACTTACGGTTATTTTCAGCAAAACTTCTTAACATAAAAATCAATTATAAACTGCAACAACCTTCTGTATGTAGTTTATTTTTTATAAATGTACTCACTGATATTATAATTTCTAATATGATATGAATTTCAACAATTTATATGTGTTATTGAATGTAGACTAATTTTTATATTGTATTGTATGTTATGTATGTAGACTAACCCAAAAAAATTCATTCATGATATTGCCTAAAATTACATTCAGCTAATTTGAATATATTAAATAAAAAAAAAATGTTGATATATTCAATGAACTATGAACAACTTAGAAATGAAAAAAATGATTCCAAAAAACACTGTTGAAATTAAAGCTGTAATAAATGAGAGATCACAAGTTATTAGCAGAGTAACACTTGAGAATAGTGTTAACACATGAACAATAAAAGCACTTTAAGGACTTGAACAAGGATTTAAGAGCTTGAACAATAAAAAATCATGTCTAACCATATATAGAACATCATTGAACAATATTGGACTATATATCGTCAATGTGCTAACTTATATGTTCAATAAAAGTGTTTTTTCAGCAATTTTTTCAGATGCACTAAAGTCTGCGAATGTTATCCCCCTCTGTAAAAAAGGGGATACTAATGATGTGTCCAATTACAGTCCTATCTCCTTACTCCCCACTGTTAGTAAAAATTTTTCATGAAATCCTATTATCAAAATTGTCTGCAATTGGCTTCAAAGTTTTACTCTAGAGTGGTTTAGATTTTATTTGCATAATAGATCGCAAAAAGTAATAGTAAATGACTCAACAAGTATGAATGCGTTTTTAAAGAAAGGATCTGTCTGGGACACGTACTTTTTTTAGTTTTCGTTAATTCGTTATTTTCATTTAATTTTAAAGTTCAGGTAACTACATTTGCAGATTATCTGGCTATAGCTTATAAATCAAAAAGTACACTTGGCTTACATGATGAAATTAATCACGACTTGGATTCATGCGTAAATGGTTAAATGCTGCCGTTGTTTATCATGCACCTGAATGTTGTAGGTTTAAATCTTGCTCGTAGTGATTAATGTCTTGAGGTTGCAGTTGAAAAGAATTAAAATATTTAGATTTAATTCTTAATTGTAGAATGCGTTGGGCCTCAAAATGTGAAATTTTAAGAAAATATATGTATTATACTTTAATTGCTTCTATCACTTGAAGAAGGTATGTTCAGAAGAAATTTAGAAAAACTTTTTATTATTGTATCGTACATTGTACGATCTTACAATCTAAATTGCAATATGGTTTTGCTTGCTGGGGGGTACATCATAATAAAATATTACCACTACTTCTTCAAAAACACCTACATACATAGTTAGAATAGTAAGCAAAAAATCTATATTATAAATTAATAGTCTTCTATTATGGGTTTCAAAAAAATATATTTGATTTTGTCAAAATCGAAAAAATTAAATTGTCAATTTGAATTGTCGATACAATGCAACAGTAACACAATTGGCGAGCTCCATATTGTAATAAAAAATGTTTTTAAACCGCATTTAAATTTAAAATTTGAAACAATAATACATTGTAAAATAAATATAAAGTTTTTTTTTACACTTTGGAACGCAATTTTGGATTTTTTAAAATTGACATTTTATTGGTAAAGTTGCATTTTGAATTTTTTTAATTTGAAAGATTTTTTAAGTTTCGCTAAAAATGAATGTGTTTGCAAATATAATTTTAAATAACTTACTAGAGACACTTTGTGAATCAAAAAAAAACTTTTGTTATTTAAAATATATTAAACAAAAAGTTAAAAACAATGCATCGCACTTGAATTATCAAAAAAAAAAATTAAAATTAAATCAATTCCAAAAGTTTCAAATTTTTGTATTATAATTCATTACAACATTACTCCAACTTTTGGCTTTTTATGCAAAAATTTAACGCAAAATATGGCAAAAAAAGTATTTTGACATTTTATTTTTAAACTAGCATGTGTAAAGATTTATAGAAAAGCATCCAAAACTTTTTGAATGCACGAAATATTTTTTCCTGCGTTTTAAAATTTATACTATTCGGCACGCATGACGTTGTAAAATATTTTTGACGTACATAATGGCTACAACATGATAAAATTTTGCGGTTTTTTTACAATATGGAACTCAGGGAATTACTTATTTGATGTTTTCGGTCATAAATTATGCGATGCCCGCCATTTCTGTAATTGAAATTAAGGTTGAAGTTTATAACAAATTAAAAATGAATAAAAAAAAATTTTTTTATATTCATCAAAACTTGCCTATATTCGTTCATTATTCAACAAAAAAACTGAAAATAACAGAATCGAAACGGGTGCACAGAAAATTTTGAATGCTTAATGTGTCTGATATTTCAGTATTTACAACGTCGCAAACACATTGTCAAACGATTTTCGATCATAACATATCGTAAAAATTTTTTTTTTACCATTTCAGATCATGAGACAAATTCGTAAATTAAAAATTCTACCTATTCGGTATCTATATAAAGTTTTAAGAATATTTTTTTCAGATTACTTAAATCACAAATTTTCTGCATTGCGTTCTAACTTTAGTTCATGAATAACCGTTCCTAATTTCAGCACTTCAGCTTATGAAAACCTTTTTTCTGTCACATCGTGCCGATTTAATAAACTGCCTTCGGAGACACGTAGTATCAGAACTCTGACCAAATTTAGTAAAATAAAGTTTTGGTTGTTAAATAAGAGCTATAATGAGATGGAAGTATTGTTCAGTGTTGCAATTTGGTGGATACAATATGAAAGTTTTTATGACTAAGGATTGTATGTTGTATTAACTATAATTTATTTATTGTTTTCATAACTTCATGTTCTTGAACCTTTTTCTGTACTTTTATGTTAATGATTTGTCCCTTTGCGTGTTTCTTTCCGCTCATAGTTTTAAGTTTATCTTTTAGTTTTTAGGGTTTTTGTTTTTTTCGTTATTAATTTTCAACATTCTTAAACTAAAAAAAAAAAAAAACTTAATTCTAATTTACAAAAGGTTTAAACTATATATACAAAGAACATTAAAACTGAAATGACCATAGCCGAAGCTATCGGATCTAATAATTTCTAAGATTTTTATAAATATCAAATCGAATTGGTATATTAATACTACAACTATAATTATTAAAATAATAAATTTTTTTTTTTTTTTTACTTCATTCTTACAAAAAACGTTATAATTTTTGCATTAGGTTTCAATTCTTTAATTTTAAATTTAAAAGTACGTATATTATCAATATTCTTTAACTCTACAGATAGCTGATTAAAGGTTTTTAAGCATTTATACAAGCAATTTTTATTTTGATTACAAGTTCTGAAGAGACTTAAGTAAAAATTCGATTTGTTCCTTGTGTTGTATTGTCTAAAACTTTATTCAATAAGAAATTGTGTTTGATTTCGTTATTTATTATTTTGAAGGCTACTATATACAATTCATATTGACATATATTATTAAAGCTTGTATATCTTGCACTGTAGTTGATTAATAGTTGCAAAACTAATATGATATTTATGTATTGTTTTAATTACTTTTTTATGCAGAATGTTTATGTTATTTAGGTTAACATGGGAAGCAGAGGCCCAGATAGGATTTAAGTAGCTCAAGTGCCTAAGAATATAGGAGCAAAAAATGAAATATAAAGTGTTGTGATTTAAGTATGATCGTAATATTCGTAATATAAAGATGTAAGGGCTAATTTTTTTTGCTATGTGGTTAGTATGATGGTCCCACTTAAAATTACTTTCAACAACCAAACCTAGGTAATTGTAGGTTTTGACAACTTCTAGCGTATTATCTTTAAACTGGAACACACTGTTTTGAAAAACTTTATTTTCAAAAAACATTATTTTCGTTTTTTTAATTATTAATTTTAGCTTATGTTTTTCTAGCACTGATTCATTCATTCATTCTTCGATGATCAATGATAGCATTTTTGATTCTTAATTCGCTCACATTGGAGTATTTTAATACCTTATAATCCGCGTACATCTGAATTGTTCCTTTAAGTTTAAATGTGCTAAGTCATTGATGTAAATTTTATATAGATCGGGTCCAAGTATTGAGTCCTGCGGTACACCATATATCACTGGCTTTGGAGCCCTTACTGACTTATTTATTTTAACCAATTTGTCTTTGTGGTAGAGGTATGATTTAAAAAATTGGATTTGGTTTTCCGAAAGATGGAGTTTAGAAAGTTTGTGTATTAAAGTGTCATGATTGACACAGTCGAACGCTTTCTGTAGGTCCAGGAAAACACATCCAACATAATTTCCCTTATCAATATTTAACGAGATGAAGTGCGTAAGATTGAGACAAGCATCTGTAGTGTTGGAATTTTGTTCGAAACCGTATTGCTCATCATAAAACCGTATTGCCCATGGTTTCAAATATCTTTGAGAAGCTATTAAGAACCGAGATGAGCGGTAGGGCGGTGTTCTCCTTTCAATTTTTCTTTTTAATAATGTTTAATAAATTTAATAACTATTACTGCTTTAAAGTTATTAGTTGTAAATTGAAAACAAAATAATTTTTTTAATGAATCCCCACACATAATTTTAAACAATATATTGGATAATATACGTAAGTTTTTTTTGTTTATATGATTTTTCTTTTTAATGTATTCTGAGTAGCATTTAATTATTCACTTAAAGATAAAAAAATATAGCAAATAACAAAATTTTAGAATTTATTTAAAAAATGTATAAAATTCTAATAACTGTAAAATATTGAATAATAAAATTTAATTGATTAAATTGAATTGTATAACTGATACTATTTGCTTATTTCTTCTTGCGTTAAATCTGTTTTTTTTTATTGTAGAAAGAAGTTCTTTAGCCAGGCTACTTCTATTTATAATTTCGAATAGAAACTGGAAAATATCTTCACTAGTTAATAAATTTGAACCTTCTTACGCAAGTGCTTCAACAGCTAATTTAACTGGCTTTAAAATATTTATTAAATTTTCCAAAATTGGGATATCATTTTTTTCAACAATAGGTATACATAAATTTCAATACTTAAAAATTTCACCGTATAGTTCACACTTTCTTTAATTCTCAGATATCTTTCGAAAAATATTACAATAGTGTTCCATCTAGTTCGGCAATCTAATAATAATGATAGTTCTTTCCCATGCTTTTCTTTTACTTTATTTTGCAGAATACAATTTTTTGTTGTTGATATTTTCAACTAGAATTTTACGATTTTCATTAAACAATTTAAAATAATATTGATGTCACTATTTATATTTGGTACTTGTATATTGTTGTCTTCAAAATATATGCTTTCATCATCAAGTTCAGAATCAGAGGAAGATAAATAAGAGTCAATTTGTGGTAAATATTCGACAAATTTCTTTTACGGAACATACAAAAAAAGCCAAATGGTCACCATGGTTGTAGCAAATTTGATGGTATGACGGAATCAATTTACCAAACACTTACCATAAATCTAATTTTAACCATTTCTATAGGGTTTTCCAATTTGAGTGATATGATTTCTAAGTGACGTTTCGGCCATTTGTAGTGTGTCATGATCTGCCTTTTTTTTCATTGTATTCAGTAATGTTTACAATTTCATCAAAAAGAGATATACGCAAGAACAACGTTTACAAATTATTCAATTTTATTATCAAAATAATCGTTCTCCAATTGCAACTTTTCGTCTGCTCACTTTCATCTGAGTGGTGGGGTAAATAACCAAAACTGTCGATTCTGGTGCGAAGAAAATCCACAAATTATTCATGAACAACCATTACATTCACCTAAATTGACAGTTTGGTGTGGTTTTTGGTCGGGTGGAATTATCGGTCCGTACTTCTTTCGAAATGAAGCTGGTAACACGGTTACTGTCAATGCAGAGCGGTATAGATCGATGTTAACCAACTTTTTATGGCCGAAATTGGAAGAAGTTAATCTTGACAACATCTGGTTCCAACAAGACGGACCTATGTGCCACACAGCACGTGCAGCAACCGAATTATTGCGAGAAAAGTTTGGAGATTCGATTATTTCAAGAAATTGTGACAATGAATGGCCCTCAAAGAAGTTGTGATTTAACACCATTAGACTATTTTTTGTGGGGTTATATGAAGTCATTGGTCTTTAGCAATAAACCAGACTCTCTTCACGCTTTAGAAGTCAATATTGAACATGCTATTCATGACATACGACTTGATTTAATAGAAAAAAATTGGGTTAATCGAATTCGTTCCTGCAAAAGAAGTCGTGGAGGCCATTTGAATGACGTTTTATTCAGAACTTAATTGTATCGATTGTACTTCACATTAAATAAGAAACATTTGAATTTCCTTAACAATTAGTGTGTTTTTTTTTTAAAAGAAATCATATCACTCAAATTGGAAAACCCTTTACATCCTTTTCACATGGACAAGCGCCGTCCGTTCTGGCAAATCCTAAAATACAAAATTTACTATCGCTATAATGCAAGTGAATGTTCATATGCCGCTTGTTTCACGTTTCTTGCACTAGTCCATTCATCTGTTGTGATACTAAATTTAGGGTTGCTGTTTTTTAACACATTAATTTCTTCGCATATATAACTTTTTATTTCATAATAATAATCTCTAACAAGTTTTTGGATGAAGCTATTATTTCTGATGGCACGAAAAGATATTCTAAAGGATATATCTTTATAGATCTATATCTTTATAGAGGATAGATATTCCAATGTGGCAAAGGACTAATCGTGAAATAATTTAATCAAATATGTTCATTTTACAAAGTTAAATATAGATGATTGAAATTTTGGCTTTTTAGCTGGAGCATTTTCTTCAATTTCATTCTCTTGGTGTAACGTATTTTCGGTCTTAATTGATGTACCATGTTCATATTAAACCAGTTGTTGTCTGTTGATGATTTTTTAATGAATAATTTATTTGTGTAGTAATTGCATACTGCATATTAATTCGCTATTTCCATTTCTTATAATGTTTCCATGATTCTGATTCCATTTTTAGGATGTCTAATTTTAAACTGTGAGTCTACAATGTTGTAAAAAATTTCGATGTGAAATTGTATGAAATTATTAGTTCTGTGTTATTGAGAAAATATATGTACCTTCTTTTATTTTTGAAATTTCATATTATCAGTGTCTCTATACGAAATGAAACTAAAATTTTTGAAGAAATTGTATTTTTTCTTCACTTTGTTTTGTATGTAAACGAAAACAATGGAAACACAATAATCACAAAAAAAAAAGCAATGCAACGAGATTCTTAAACGAAAATAATTTTTTTTTTAACTTTTTCTAATAGCAACACAACAATAAGAGCAATTTATTCTTGTCTCGGCGAGAAGTACCATAATTTCTCGGTGAGACGAGCAATTAAAAAAAAATACATTCCCGCGAGCAATCTCGAGACAGACCTCTTAATTATGGCCTCTTAAAAAACTTATCTTACAACAATTTTATTTTTTTACTTTTTAATTATAACTTGATTAAAATTTGAAAGAGAAAATAATATAAAAATATTTATTTACAACATTAATCAAATGTTTACCATCTGGACTCATAACCTGTTATGTTGCAGTTTATTGGAAGATGAGAGTTGTTTTTTGTTATCACATATTATAAATACATTTTATTATACATGCGATTTGAGAATTATACAAATAATTATAATTACATTATATTTAGGATTGAGTAAGTGTGGTGAATAACATAGATTACATATTTTATTTTATATTTTAACAATGGCTATAGCGGCATACTACTGAAGTTTTTTGATTGGTGACTGGGATTTCCTTGAAGCTTGTATCAACCAAATGATGGTCGGAGCCTCCGGTGGGCAACTAACCGAAACCACATATTTTTCAAGGTGTGTGGTTAAAATAAACCCAAAAGACGACTTTTTCGGTCAGCACGATCTGGGATCCTAGTGGAATTTTTAAAGTTAAGAAATATGGAAAAGTCAGCAAAATAATTCAACATCTTCTCAATCGATTTTTGACTCGGAAAAGTGACGCCAGTCCTTGTTATAAATATTGAAATCGCCGGCCAGAACAATTTTCCGGTCGCGAGGCCAAAATTTCATTAATCTGGTTGAAAAGATTTTCTATCTTCATAACAGTTTTGTGGTCAATCAATTTGGAGTATGTATAAGAAACAGAAATGTATGTAACAAATATAGTGAAAAGTTGGGCTTGAACATTTATGCTTATGAAATGTGTTGAAAGCTATGACATTTTTAATATAGATAGCGATACTTTTTTTTGCTACGAAGTATGAAACAACTAAGTAATCGTTAATATAAAAAATATCATTTAAACTACTGACTTGGGTTTCACATAGGGCTGGAACTGCTGGTCTAACGGAATTTAAATAGCAATGTACGACATCAAAATTGGTTTGTAAACTGCGAATGTTACAAAAATTAACGTTAAAATTGATAACTTTAAAAGTTTTTCAAAAAAGTTAAATTAAATAAAATACACAACTTAAAAAGAAAAAACTAAATTAAATAAACTCACAACCATTTTTACATATTTTGTTTTTCTTTGAAACCTCTTAAGGAAAATGGTCTTTTCAAAATACCTTCTATCATACAGTTGCTAGAATCCTCGAATATTTTCGGATTGGTATGTACATATAAAATTAATATAAAATGAACTTGCCTATTTTCAACTTTACCAATATTAAAGTTAGAACAAAACTGGTAGGTACCTAAATCTTGCAATATTTTAAGTAACTTGAACGAGTAATGCAAATTTATTTAGTAGGACTCAAATATACTGCACCGTATTGAAAGATTAAAAATATTGTATATTTTATTAATACAAATTTAAAATAAGAATTAATATCAGATAACTAAGCAATAGTCATGTAAAATAGCAAAAAACAAAAAAAACACGTAATCAAAATTTTCAAAAAAAAAAAAAAAAAAAGGGCAAAAAATTAAGAATGCTTAAATCTAACTCATTATTTGTTTGCTGTTTTTTCCTCTGTTTTACCTACAAAAATTAAATTCAAGTATCAGAAGTATCAATATCAATAGTTAGTCTAATTCTAGATTTCTAGTTCTTACTTCAACTAATACATATTACATTTACATAATAATATTCTTATTTCTTTGCTATAAATTATCAATTATCATCATTCATCAACCATCGTCGTTCACCCACCTAACCAATCACCAATCAATCAGCAGTCGGACAGAAAAATGATTAAATATAAATTATAATAATAATTATAAAGAACAACAAATATTAAAAAGAATAAAGAAGAAAAAGAAATAAAAAATGCTTTGTTTGATACAAAAATCAAAATGAATTTGAATCAATATTCTATACAAACCCTCTAAGAATGCGTTGTTCAAACTCATTATTTGCCTCATATAAAAGCAATTCAACTATTGGTAAACAAATTGAAAGTCAACGAAAATTTTCTACAAAAACTAATGAGTTTGAATGGCTCATATTTCTTTCGATAATGAAGTTCGAAGATAATTTTTTTATGTATGTAAATAATATATGACAAACAAAACATGAAAAACTGAAAAGAATTTTTTTTTTTTTTTTTTTTTATTTATTTTACCTTTATTGCCTTAATTTATATTTACATATCACTTAAAACTAGATTTCGGTAAGTGTTACAGTCACTGCTTCTCAACTTTAATATTTTTAAGTACTTATTAAGTGGCCAAATGTTTGTAAATATTTTATAATATGATTAAACCTAGGAGAAATGGCAAAAAACCTAGTTGACAGTTTTGAGAGTTTTAAAATTTTTTTGGTATTTTATGTTTTATGTTTTTTTTTTTTTTTTTTTTTTTTTTTTTTTTTTTTTTTTTTTTTTTTTATATAAAATCTTAGGCTACCTTAATCTTAAACTTTAAACTACGATTTTGTTAATATGAATTTAGTTAATCATGAGAACATACAGATGCAGTATTTTGATTTTATGCTTGACAAAAATAGTTTTAAATTATACTTTTCAAAGATACAAAACCAGAACAGAAAAAAATTAAAAAATTTTTCGTGTAAGTACAATTTCAGAAACTTGAACATGATAATACTATTTATTTTACTTTATTTGTTTGTTTGGGAACCATGTAGCATACCACATTAGCTTTTATTAATTTTTTATTTGGCATTGGATGGGCCCTAGAGGTTGCCTCGTGTCTTATTTTATTCTTTTCAACACATTTCAAAAAAAATTTTGAAAAAATGTGCCTATTAGTTTCACTCTGTCCGTCCATCCGTCCGTCCGTCTGTTTACAAAACTTCTACACCGTTAAAGATAGAAAAGAACAATTTTAACCACCTGTAGGTCTCATAAAAAAATTAATTTTGTGGAACAACTTTTTCATGTAGCCCCATCCATCAGGGAACTACAGCCCCTCAAACTTTGAAAAAGCCCTATTTTTAAACGTGTATATTTCATGTTGCGTTTAAAATTTTTTCAATCTGAAAACGCCATTCGACAGAAATTTTTTTTACCTTTATAAACTAATATCAAAATTATATATAGTTTTTAAATTTAGTATTTAAATTTACCGTTATGTGGAAACCAAATTTTGCATGATTTTTCTACTTTCATAACTCCGGCAAGCTTTTAGATAGAAGCTTGAAATTTTTAGGCAAGAAAGAACTTTTAGAATTAGTATAGGTTTGCTCAGAAAACTTTTTTCGACCGCCCCCTCTTTATCAGCTATTAGGACTCGAAAATTGAAAGTTTAGTATTTTTAAACACCTGTAACTTAGGAACCTGTACAGATTTTACTTCGGCGAAATATAAAAATTAAAGCCACTGTAATATAAACTTTGCTAAAACAAAGTTTTTTTTGTTACTATTACTTACGTTATTATCTTTATTCGGGCACATGATTTTATTAGTATGTGTTTTCCATTTCCCTTCATCTGTAGTACATAAATACATATTTCTTCCCAAAATTTTAGACACCACCGTTCTGTTTATGGTTCGAGTTTTAATTGATAATCTTTTACCAATGCATTATCCCTTTCTTTAAATTATTTGTTTTTTATTGTTTTGAAAATATTTCTTTTATTGATTTATTCTCTGGATTTCATTAATGTTGGATGAATGTGTTGAAATATAGCTCTCATTTTCTCTGTTTCTCAGTTAAATTGCGCAAATTCATCGGAATCGACCAGATTGTTAGATAAGTTTGAAAGTGTAAATAGAAATTGAGATAAAATTGGACTGTGCGAGTTCTGTTTCGTTTTAAAATTTAATCAGTGATCGTTGCAGATATACGATGAATTTGAGAATGTAAATGCTATGCAAACTTATCGTTGCAAATTTTTTTATGAAATCAAAACAAATAAAATGAGCTGCTTCGTTTCTGTATGAATTTATTTATTTCATTCGTTTTATAAAATTCAAAAAAGTATGCATGTTATGTTAATTACTAAATTGAAATATTATGAAATATTACTATTAGTTATTCATTGTAAATTTAATAAATGTTTATATGTTGACTCATCCATACGCAAATAATAGTGAAAATCATATGGTTCGTTATGAAGCTCCTTCAATAAATTATATGAGAAAAGAATGCCATTTCAGGTTCTGGACAGTTTTGCAAACTTGAATTACAATTCTTTGTGATGTCAACTATTTTCTTATATAAAATTTTGCTAAATTTGGCACGAGCTTTTGCTTTCATTTTAACTATTCCGGTGTGTGGAATGTAGTTCAACTAAAATTTGTTTTCTTAAGATATGTGGAATAACGAGGTAGCTCCACATTAAAATACTATTCTCTAGTGATAATTCATTTGCTCTTAAAAATGGTGTGTATTCATCTTCATCTTGGTATATTTATCTTCTAAGTTGTTCGGCTATCCGTGTTTTACAAATTGAATAACATTTAAAATCACTATCTTTTTTTATTTTGTTATGTTTGTTCATGACATGCTTCGTCATAATTTCCTAGTGGTAAACGAGATAAAAAGTCAGCATTAACATTTCTTTACCACAATTACCAGAACTATATTTAATTTCAAAATTAAAATTTGATAAATATATAGCCCATCTTTGTAAACGACTTGCAGCCATAACTGAAGTTCCTCTTCTTTCTCCAAAAATAGCTACTTAAGGTTTGTGGTCCGTCTGTATGATAAATTCGCGACACAATAAATGTGTTTCAAAATTCTTAACACCAAAATAAATTGCCAATGCTTCACGATCGATAACTGAATAATTTCTTTGTACTTTATTTAAAGTTTTTGAGAGACTAATAGGTTTATTGCTTCCATCTGGCACTATGTGAAAAGTGGCAGTTCTAACACCCAGAGCCGAAGCATCAGTCACTAATTTTACAGGTTATAATGTGTTAATATTTTTTCCGATGATATATTTTTTTTTATTTCATTAAAAGCGTTTTGACATTTTAAACTCCATTTAAATTGATTGTTCTTTTTTAATAACCCATAAGTATAAGTATAAAAATAAGGATAAGGATAAGAATACAAGGCTTTTGCCATGTTTGATAAAACTTTTCATCATAATTTACACATTCTAAAAAGGCTTGTTCTTCTGTTTTGTTTGCTAATTGCGGTGCTTCCCTAATTGCCTTTACTTTTCTTTCATCCTTGTTTTTTCCGTTTTTAACTGTAATGTAATTTAAAAAACTTACTTTTTCTTGAAAGAAAGTGCACTTATATTTAACCTCAAACTTGCTTCTTTTAATTTTCGTAGAACCTTCCTTAAAGTTTTTAAATGATCTTCCATATTTTTACTAGTAACTAATATATTTATCATCGTGAAAACAAACAACACCTTCACATCCAATTATAATTATTGTTATTGTCTTAATAAATAATGCACATGCTTTTTCATACCAAAGACCAATCTTTTACAAGCAAAAATACCTCTATATGTGCTCCATGCTAATAATAATTGTGTTGATTCATATGTTTCAATTTGATTATATGCCATTTTTATATCCAATTTTGGAAATAATTTAGCATCATGTAGTTCAGCGAACAAATCTTCTATAATAGGTGATCTTTAAGGCAACTTTATAATCGGCACATAGCCTTATTTCTCCGTTAATTTTTAAAACTGGTAAAACTAGTGTGCAATTACTTTTAGATGTAATACAATTAGATGTTTTTACTTTTTCTAAAACTCCCATACTAAAACCTAACCAGACGAGCAGTTTCTGCATCAATTTTTGGGAGAAGTGCCAATGGAACACGGCGTGGTGTAATAAATATAGATAGGTTCACATCTGAGGTAGCATCTATTTGGAAAAATTCAATATTTGTAGCAACCTAGTTCGTCTTTAAATAATTCATTAAATTTACTTTTGACTTGATTGAATGTTGCTGAATTTATTTTATTAATTTCAAAAGTTAAATCTAATTTATTTAAAATATCTCGACCTATTAATGGGACTGCCCCCATTTTTAATAATAAAAATTTGAGTTTTATTTTATTTTTTTTTTTATTTAAATTTTATAGAAGCATCAAGCGTTTTATTATGAGTTGTTGTAAGACTTTAATATAATTCTTGTTTTAAATAATTCCATATTAGAAAATAATTTTTTATATAATTCGTACGTAACAGCTGCTTCAGTATCAATTTCAAAATTATTTTTTTTTTTATTTATTATTAAAGGTACAATAAAATAATTTTTTTTTTATAACTATTCAAGTTAAAAAGATTTTTTCTTTCATCCGAATTTCCTTTACATGCAGATATTATATGGTCGTTTTTTTTATATTTTTTTTACCTACAATTTTTAAATGTGTGGTTAGTACGACCGCAAGGAAAGCATGCATTTTGCGGTTTTTTATTTTAAAGCAATCCGCCATTTCTATTTGATTTTACTGATTTACCGTCAACTTCCTATTTAAAGCGCTCTCGATGCAAGTTTCTAGGTTGGTGTCTATCATTAATTCGAATAACCTATCCATTATAGGACCTTTTTTCACTCCACTTATAAATTTGTCTTTTAGCACATCATCCAACCAACTTCCAAAATCATAATTCATTGTTAATTATCTTAATCTTGTGATCCATTCTGTCACTGTTTCATTTTGCTCTTGTTTTGCTTCATAGAATTTGCATTTTTTGAGCAAAAACTGAAAATAAAGACGACAACTGCGTCTTGCAGACTCTGCATAGTTGTTCGAATGTTTTTTCGCTTGGTGTTTTTGGATAACACGCGTTTTTTATAGTTTTATATATAGCCAATGATACTGATTTTAATAGGGTAGCTACTTTTTTGTTGTAACATCATATACTACTTTTTTAGGGTAGCTGCTTTTTTTTTGTAACATCATATGCTAAAAAAAATATTAAGTCATCTGTTCCTGAAACACTATCGAGTGGCTCCTTCCCTAAAAATTGGTGCCGTTTTTCCCATTATTTACTCTCGTCGCCAATGTGATGTATAAGACATGTTCAAGTTACTGGAAGTAACTAAGAATTTATTTTTCTATTACATGTATAACAGTAATCCAATACGACAATATAACGATTACAATTAATTGCAATTATAATAATGTTGCCAGTAAATTATCTGGACACTACATATACCATGGCCGGCCTCACCAGGTCGAGTTTATCTAATTAATTCACCTATCCTATAATTACGATATCCTATAATTACATTGTTCTATAAAAACATTAAAACATAATATAACAACATTAAGGTATTTTGATTTACATTAATATTTAAAAATTTTATTTTATTTTTAGTCCACAAAAATCGAGTAAAAATAATGATAAACATAGGGAGAAAGAAAGACACGATAAACATCGTTCATTATCACATCATAAAGATTCAAGTAAAGATAAGCATCGTAGCAGTCATCATAATGATAAGAAACGGCCACGCGATGATAGCAAAGATGAAAGTCATCATAAACATAAAAGATCAAAACATTGAATATATAATTATTTTAAATTTCTATCAAATATAATAAAATATAAGATTTAATTATCTATATTCTTAAAAAATGTGTATATTAGTTGACGTGTATAAAATTAAACACAGATTTGCTTTTCACAATAATTATGAATATCCAAAATTATACTGAGTTAAACTACTGAAAAGAATATTGATTTGATAAAAATATCTACTTGCATTTTTCTTATGAATATTTCTGTCCTTTGAATAGTTTTACATATGAATATTTATATATATATATATATATATTTGTTTTTCCTTCCCACTCTTATAAGGAGCCAAGAGCATCCATAAGTCATTTATTATTCATATTTCACTAAGCTTGAGTTTCCGAAATCATTAATTTCAACAACGTGAGCAATCAACGACTGTAGCTATTGTAATACTATGGAGACGTAAATATTTTTTATTTCTATGCCATCTATTTATCTTATACAAAAATTATTTTATTATTAATTTATATATTACCATATTACAAAACTACATTAATTTTAAGAGAAATGTATATATGTTCTTTATTTAATTATATTATAAATTATATATTATAAGAAAAAACTATATTATTTTTTTATTAATCTATATGATAAAGCCTCGTTTTTAATGCGAGACATTTCGAATGAATTCGATGGCGGGTACGAATATTTATATAACTTATTGATTTTTTTTTTCAAGTGGGTTTGATTGTAATCTGTTGCATATTTTGTTTAGGAATGAATATGTAACATTACGTTTGAAAATCATAAATATTATTTAGTACTGTATAAAGTTTCTTTTGTTTTTATAAATGTCCCCACACGAAATCTTATATATGTTCATCAGCAAAACATATGACAAAACTTAGTTTTTCATTTATCAAAAAAAAAATTTTCGATAAAGAAAAAACAAAAATTGACAACATCGCATTGAATGCAACGTTTTTTATATTGAAATAAAAATGTATTGAAATTTATAATACTTGTACTACAATAAAATTCTTGTATAGTTATATACAAGTAAACACAAATACATATCAGGTGGTTAGCATTACTTTATTTAAATTAATTTTAATATACAATACAGTTTAAACTTATTTATTTTTTATTGTTTCTTATAAATTTCTATATACAGTAATTCTTCCATATGTGCGGTAGATACGTTCTAAACCAGACCGACATCGAAATTACGGCCTGGAAACCGGACATTTTCTGAAATTATGGGATTACGTATCAAATATTAGAAAAAATGCAAAAAATTAAAGAAATTCTTTATTCAACGACTTAAAAAAAAAACAAATAAATAAGACAAAAATTAAAAAAATATTAACAAAAATTGAATGTAAATTTTTGGAAATTCTTCTTTTGTCCATCAGCTTGTTTTAATCACCGTTATTACTACATTATATTCTGATGGGCTTGACTTTGATACACATTTTTGAAAAAGTTGTTAGCGTTATTAACGTTTTCTAAAAGTTGGAAAATATTTGTTAAAAAAACGAAAATTACAAAAAAAAAAAAAAAACGCTCAGCTACAAATTTTCAACGCGCAATTTGATAATTTGGTATTAAAAACGTGATCATGTAAAATTACGAAGTCGCGCATTTGAAAACCACTTTTATTTTTATAATATTCGTTTTTTTAACAAACATTTTCAACCTTTAGAAAACGTTAACAAACGCTAACAACACTTTTTCTGGCAAAAAAAATTGAGCCGCAACCGAAAGTGTATACTTGTTTTTCACCTGAAATATCGCGACAGTTTTCCTACCGTTTTCCTCTTAGGTTTTTAGTGCTTGTCTTATTTTGTGTTTAACTATGCCACAAAAAGGTTCGGGCCCTGTAAAAAGAATTGCAGCTCCTTCTTCAAAATCACAATTTATTGTTAATTATCTTAATCTTGTGATCCATTCTGTCACTGTTTCATTTTGCTCTTGTTTTGCTTCATAGAATTTGCATTTTTTGAGCAAAAACTGAAAATAAGGACGACAGCTGCGTCTTGCAGACTCTGCATAGTTTTTCGAATGTTTTTTCGCTTGGTGTTTTTGGATAACACGCGTTTTTTATAGTTTTATATATAGCCAATGATACTGATTTTAATAGGGTAGCTCCTTTTTTGTTGTAACATCATATACTACTTTTTTAGGGTAGCTGCTTTTTTGTTGTAACATCATATGCAAAAAAAAATATTGAGTCATCTGTTCCTGAAACACTATCGAGTGCCTCCTTCTGTAAAAATTGGTGCCGTTTTTTCCATTATTTACTTTCGTCGTCAATGTGATGTATAAGACATGTTCAAGTTACTGGAAGTAACTAAGCATTTATTTTTATATTACATGTATAACAGTAATCCAATACGACAATATAACAATTACAATTAATTGCAATTATAATAATGTTGCCAGTAAATTATCTGGACACTACATATACCATGGCCGGCCTCACCAGGTCGAGTTTATCTAATTAATTCACCTATCCTATAATTACATTGTTCTATAAAAACATTAAAACATAATATAACAACATTAAGGTATTTTGATTTACATTAATATTTAAAAATTTTATTTTATTTTTAGTCCACAAAAATCGAGTAAACATAATGATAAACATAGGGAGAAAGAAAGACACGATAAACATCGTTCATTATCACATCATAAAGATTCAAGTAAAGATAAGCATCGTAGCAGTCATCATAATGATAAGAAACGGCCACGCGATGATAGCAAAGATGAAAGTCATCATAAACATAAAAGATCAAAACATTGAATATATAATTATTTTAAATTTCTATCAAATATAATAAAATATAAGATTTAATCATCTATATTCTTATAAAATGTGTATATTAGTTGACGTGTATAAAATTAAACACAGATTTGCTTTTCACAATAATTATGAATATCCAAAATTATACTGAGTTAAACTACTGAAAAGAATATTGATTTGATAAAAATATCTACTTGCATTTTTCTTATGAATATTTCTGTCCTTTGAATAGTTTTACATATGAATATTTATATTTGTTTTTCCTTCCCACTCTTATAAGGAGCCAAGAGCATCCATAAGTCATTTATTATTCATATTTCACTAAGCTTGAGTTTCCGAAATCATTAATTTCAACAATGTGAGCAATCAACGACTGTAGCTATTGTAATACTATGGAGACGTAAATATTTTTTATTTCTATGCCATCTATTTATCTTATACAAAAATTATTTTATTATTAATTTATATATTACCATATTACAAAACTACATTAATTTTAAGAGAAATGTATATATGTTCTTTATTTAATTATATTATACTAATTATATATTATAAGAAAAAACTATATTATTTTTTATTAATCTATATGATAAAGCCTCGTTTTTAAAGCGAGACATTTCGAATGAATTCGATGGCGGGTACGAATATTTATATAACTTATTGATTTTTTTTTTCAAGTGGGTTTGATTGTAATCTGTTGCATATTTTGTTTAGGAATGAATATGTAAGATTCCGTTTGAAAATCATAAATATTATTTAGTACTGTATAAAGTTTCTTTTGTTTTTATAAATGTCCCCACACGAAATCTTATATATGTTCATCAGCAAAACATATGACAAAACTTAGTTTTTCATTTATCAAAAAAAAAAATTTCAAAACAGAAATTGGCAACATCGCATTGAATGCAACGTTTTTTATATTGAAATAAAAATGTATTGAAATTTATAATACTTGTACTACAATAAAATTCTTGTATAGTTATATACAAGTAACACAAATACATATCAGGTGGTTAGCATTACTTTATTTAAATTAATTTTAATATACAATACTGTTTAAACTTAGTAATTTTTTATTTTGTCTTATAAATTTCTATATACAGTAATTCTTCCATATGTGCGGTAGATACGTTCTAAACCAGACCGACGTCGAAATTACGGCCTGGAAACCGGACATTTTCTGAAATTATGGGATTACGTATCAAATATTAGAAAAAATGCAAAAAATTAAAGAAATTCTTTATTCAACGACTTAAAAAAAAAACAAATAAATAAGATAAAAATTAAAAAAGTATTAACAAAAATTGAATGTAAATTTTTGGAAATTCTTCTTTTGTCCATCAACTTGTTTTAATCACCGTTATTACTACATTATATTCTGATGGGCTTGAGGTTGATACGCATTTTTGAAAAAGTTGTTAGCGTTATTAACGTTTTCTAGAAGTTGGAAAATATTTGTTAAAAAAACGAAAATTACAAAAAAAAAAACGCTCAGCTACAAATTTTTAACGCGCAAATTGATAATTTGGTATTAAAAACGTGATCATGTAAAATTACGAAGTCGCGCATTTGAAAACCACTTTTATTTTTATAATATTCGTTTTTTAACAAATATTTTCAACCTTTAGAAAACGTTAACAAACGCTAACAATACTTTTTCTGGTAAAAAAAATTGAGCCGCAACCGAAAATGTATACTTGTTTTTCACCTGAAATATCGCGACAGTTTTCCTACCGTTTTCCTCTTAGCTTTTTAGTGCTTGTCTTATTTTGTGTTCACCTATGCCACAAAAAGGTTCGGGCCCTGTAAAGAGAATTGGAGCTCCTTCTTTTGCAAATTGATCCGCTTCCTCAATTCCCTCTATACCTAGGTATCCAAGTACCCAGTAGAGGGTTACTTTATTGTTTGTACCCAAACCTTTTGGGTCTCTAAGCACTTCCACTTCCTTTATGGTTGCTTGACTGTCTAATAGAACAGCTATTTATCTATTTCTATATTCTCTATCGAGGTTTCAATTCTATCGACCTGGTGACTGTATACACTTCAGCTTAAAACATGCTGCGGAATTTCCCCAATGATTCTGAGTATTTAGTTCCTGGCCCTTCAGTTTCTTCCGATGTTTTTGAACCATCACTAAATCATTTCAGTACATGTTGTCCAAAAGTGTAGCCGACAGAGTCATTACTCCACTTTCTCTTGGTACTTAGGTAGGTCGGTAGGTAGAGTGGTTACCTTCACGATGGTGCGTGAAAGCCTCAATTAGCACTAGATTTCGCCATTTTGATACCACTGCACTCACGGACCTTATGTTTTGAGATTGTTTTCCATTATAAGTCCAACCCGAGGAGTTTAAATACGCAATCAATTCTTTGATTCTGTGTTCAGAGAGCTCGTTGAGGTTGTGATAGAACAGTTTGCAGAGTGAGAGAAGTCTGGCTCTAGTTAGAGCCGGACATCTGCAAAGACAGTGCTCAAGGTAATCACTTTCGTTTGCTTCTTTGCAACTCCTGCAGGAGATGTTGTGAGGGTTTCCTAGTTTAGCTGCATGCGCGCCTACTGGTCAGTGGCCTGTGATGATTGCCACTAACCTGGCGATGTCTATGCGTGATTTGGATATCGACTCATTTGATCTCCGTTTGTTCTAGGTGGACCACAAAGTTCTAGATATGGTGCAATTGCTTAGATTACTTCACCTATGTTGCGATTTCGCTATATACAAAGAAAGGATCAGTTCCTTTGCGACACTTATTGGTCAACTCATAGTGTTTAAAGTAACTGCTAATATCTCCGCCTGAAAGATGCCAGCTGTGTTGGATAGTCTGTGGGATTTTGAAATATCGTCGGTGAAGATATTTACAACGAAGTTCCTTGTAACTTCTCCACCCCTCCATTCTGCTCTATCTCTACGGTTGAATTGTTCTCCAAGTTTAGTTTGGGATGCCGTTCCCACTGATGCCGATCTCCGTATTCTGTTTAGTTTTATTACATTGTATTTCCGATTCATCACTGGCCCCACACCAGCGATCCATACGTAAAAATTGGGTGAATAATGGCAGTGTACGTCCAAAGAAATATCTTTGGCTGCATGCGACATTTCTTGCCGGTTTTATGGCAAGCATAGAAAGCAACCCAAGCTTTCTTAGCTCTATGTTCAATGTTAGATTTGCAGAAGAGCTTTGAGTCTAGAATAACGCCTACACACTTAGCGCTGGTAGTCAGCTTAAAGCATGATTCTGAATTTTCGGTAGGACAAAAGTAGATATTTTGGATTTTGTCGGGAAGAGTACCATTTCAGTCTTCACTGAGTTCAACTCAGGCCACAACTGGGCCACAGTTGTGAACCTTACTTAGAGCTCTATTCATGATCTGACTAATCACAGGTATAAACTGGCCTGATACTAGTATCACCACATCATCCGCAGACACCGCTACTTTTACTCCTTATTCATTAAGGAGTAAAGTGCATTCCTCGTTTTTCTCGGGTTCTTTTGGCTCACGCTACGGTATCATAAGTGATCATTGGCCTCACCATTATAGTATACATCCACCTCAGATTCGTATGCCTGCAACCCCACGTTTTTGTGTGATATTCCTGCATATTATGAGTAAAGAAAGAAGTTTTTTGAAAATCGCGAGGAAAAGAAGAGCTATTTGAAAAATGGCGAGATCTGTGAACTATATTTAATTTGCTCTCAAATAATAATTAATTTAAAAATATTTAAAAGGTTTTTTGTGTTCTATACTTGAAAAGTTTCCACTAACAATACAATATTGTGTGATTATTGTGTTCCAAGCTTGAAATTTTTCAGTTAAAACAATATAAAACAATATTAAATATTTTATTAAATAATTCAAAAATACTTCAAGTGATTTTTGTTCTAAACTACAAAATTATCTAACTGTTTTGAATAAGATAAATTAACTTATTATTATTTTCATCTAAACTTAACTTCAAAAATACAATAAACACAAAATTAAATTTCTTTTCATTTTTTGTGCACTTAAATTCTTTATCGTTTATTTGTTGTTAATCAGCAACTTTGAATTTAAATGAAAGAAGTTAAAAATTGATGCAGGATATTTTTATACATATTATGTTTGCATGTTATGGTTCACAACAATTGAAAAACTTTGAAATTAAAAAAATAAATAATAATAATAGAATAAATATTATTTACTAAACTAAATTAATATATCAAATCAAAAAAAAATATAAAATTATAAACTTTTTAATTAACACAATAGGAAAGATTGGTTGACTATTTGACAACTAATGTGCTGAACTAACATCTGTTGCTTGCTTTCTTTCTTTACATAAATTTCTACAAAAGTTACCGTTTTGCTTTTGTAGTTCAATCATAAATTATAATGATGATTGATAATTTTAATCGAACATTTAACTTTATGTACATTTTTTTGTTTTTTTTTTGTCTTTCTTAATTAAATAATAAATTAAAATAATAAAAACCTAAATTTAAAAAAACTCTTAAATTAAGAATGGCAAATCATTGTACTATATGCAATAAAACTTTTAACAAAAAGAGCAAAGGTATCCAATGTAGTGGAGTATGCAAAAAATATTTCCATGCAAAATATGTATCTATAGCAGATGAAGTCTTCGGTGCTATACAAGCAGGCAATACGACATGGAGATGCAAAGTCTGTCCTAGAAACAGCAACGAATCGTATTATTTTTGAGAGTGATGATGATCAAGACGAACAAGAAACTGCAGGTTTCGCAATGTCATCTTTTGAAATAACAGATTGGACTTTAGATTCAGTGGCAGCCTATTTGAAAGTACTTGGTTGTGTTGTGATGGAAGTGCAAAAATCGATGCAGCTCATCTCAGCCCAAATAGAAGGCACGCTACGAGCTCACCAAAAAATTCTAGTAGATAATGAAAACCTTAGGACTCAACTGCTCATTTCCCAAGATAATAAAAAACTGGAAGAAAAACTTAATTATTTAGAATCGAAAGTAGATAAGACCTTTCAACTCAAGAATAAAACCAATATTGTTGTGTCATGTCTTCCAACACCAGTTGAAAATGTCAAGAGTATTTTCATAAAAATTGCCAGTAAAATTAAAGCCGATATCAATGAAACCGATGTTGTTATGAACCGATTTGTGGTTCATGATACTCTTCCTCATTAATGGTAAATTATAATAATAAGTGATTAAAACAAATCATATTTCAATAACATATTAATTCATATGTTGTTGAAATATGATTCTATTTAACACAGTTAAATATGACATACTAAAAGTAATATTATGATTCAGTAATATTATGCATATAGTGAAGTTATAAATAAATAAATTTACAATGTAAAATTGAAACAGGCCAGTTTATTCATTTTTCACAATAAAAATGAATTTGTACATTAGTAGATAAGAAAATACAAATGATATAATTTAACATGTGCAATGCACATTGATCAAAATTAAAATGATATCTTTTGACTCAAGCGTACCAAAGTTGAATAACGTTCAAAGAATGGACGAGTCAGTCAGAGTTTAACAGTCAAAAAGACCAGACCATGTTTTTAATAAAGAAAAGAGTATTTATTTTATTTGATTCATAACATTCAAATAAAATATATATGTTTTTAAAGAATAACATTTCCGCTCTGAAGCAACCAAAAATAAAGTTATTAAAAAGAAAAGAAAACTACACATTTTCACATCTGTATTTAACATACATAATGTAAATAACCAAGAATTTTTTTTTCAATACCATCTTTCGCCACTGTAGAGGAAACTGTATTATGACGCAAAAAAAATTAAAATTCAAACGAAGTTTATGTATCTCTGGTTTCAAGATAATATTATTTTACTACGAAAAAGTGCTGATAATCTACGGAAAATCTACAAAATCACAAATTTTAATCATATGAACTTATTCAAGAACAGCTTTAATATATCATAATATAATTTTAATCCAATTTTTCATTACAGTTATTTTTTTCATTTCAATTACTTTTATCTTATACAAAATTAAATTAATTTTTGGATTTAAAATTACATAGTTTTACAATTATATAATAATTTAAATTATTTTTTTCTTATACAAAATTAACTTAAGTTTTGGATTTAAAATTACATATTTTTACAATTATATAATAATTTCAATTATTTTTTTCTTATACAAAATTAACTTAATTTTTGGATTTAAAATTACATATTTTTACAATTATATAATAATTATTCATATTGTATTATCATTTTTATACTTTTTCCAAATATGCACTGATCTGTGCCGAAATAGATATTTAAGAGAAGTATACAAATTTCAACAAGTATCTTAACTATTAAACAAGTAACTTAATTCAACTATTAAAATAACTGTTTCCCAATTAATTATAAATATATATACTCTTTTAAGATGACAGACTTAAGCACAGCAATTCACGAAAATGATATCAAACTGGAATATTCTACAGAACCAGTGTAAAATGTTACAATTAATTACAAAGAAAACTTAAATATAATTTATTTGAACGTACAAAGTCTACGTAATAAATTATATGAAGTAGAAGCATTGACCAAATTAGATAAATGTGTGTGCATATAGTTGTTCTTACTGAAATCTGACTAAATAAAGAAGAAAATAAATACGAGTCAGTCAGAGTTTAACAGTCAAAAAGACCAGACCATGTTTTTAATAAAGAAAAGAGTATTTATTTTATTTGATTCATAACATTCAAATAAAATATATATGTTTTTAAAGAATAACATTTCCGCTCTGAAGCAACCAAAGATAAAGTTATTAAAAAGAAAAGAAAACTACACATTTTCACATCTGTATTTAACATACATAATGTAAATAACCAAGAATTTTGTTTTCAATACCATCTTTCGCCACTGTAGAGGAAACTGTATTATGACGCAAAAAAAATTAAAATTCAAACGAAGTTTATGTATCTCTGGGTTCAAGATAATGTTATTTTACTACGAAAAAGTGCTGATAATCTACGGAAAATCTTCAAAATCACAAATTTTAATCATATGAACTTATTCAAGAACAGCTTTAATATATCATAATATAATTTTAATCCAATTTTTCATTACAGTTATTTTTTTCATTTCAATTATTTTTCTCTTATACAAAATTAAATTAATTTTTGGATTTAAAATTACATAGTTTTACAATTATATAATAATTTAAATTATTTTTTTCTTATACAAAATTAACTTAAGTTTTGGATTTAAAATTACATATTTCTACAATTATATAATAATTTCAATAATTTTTTTCTTATACAAAATTAACTTAATTTTTGGATTTAAAATTACATATTTTTACAATTATATAATAATTATTCATATTGCATTATCATTTTTATACTTTTTCCAAATATGCACTGATCTGTGCCGAAATAGATATTTAAGAGAAGTATACAAATTTCAACAAGTATCTTAACTATTAAACAAGTAACTTAATTCAACTATTAAAATGACTATTTCCCAATTAATTATAAATATATATACTCTTTTAAGATGACAGACTTAAGCACAGCAATTCACGAAAATGATATCAAACTGGAATATTCTACAGAACCAGTGCAAAATGTTACAATTAATTACAAAGAAAACTTAAATATAATTTATTTGAACGTACAAAGTCTACGTAATAAATTATATGAAGTAAAAGCATTGACCAAATTAGATAAATGTGTGTGCATATGTTGTTCTTACTGAAATCTGACTAAATAAAGAAGAAAATAAATATTTTAACTTACCTTAACTTATGTCCCTTATTTCTGTAACAGAGCGACAAGTTATGGTGGCGTTGTAATATTTATTAAAGAGTATATTAGTACTAATCTCATTTACGAAGAAGAGTGCTTTTTATCTAATATCTTGGTAATCAAACTAATAACATACAATATAAATATTATTGCTTTTTATAGATATCATCACACAAAAATGGAAGATTTTATTAGCAAGGTTGATGTAATTATCTTGAATCATAAAAATTCTTTTGTTTTAGCTGACTTCAACATACACCTTCTTGATAATAAATATGTGCAAGATTACTCCAATATGTTGATGTCTCATGGCTATCTTATTTATAACAAGATTTTTATAGAATACGTGACAAGAGAGGCAACAAAAACTATAATAGACCACTTTATTACAGATATGTTCAAATTCAAATATTATTTTCATGTTCTAGACAGTCCATTATCAGATCATCAACAATTTTTGATAAGTGCTAGTTTAAATTCTACTGAAACAATTGCTGAAAGCGTAAAAACAGTATTGGATTATAGTAATTCATCAAAAGATATTTTTTGGAATAACTTATACTCATACCAAACTTTTGATAACTTTGTTAGTGCATTAAGGGCGGTAATACTTCGACATACCAAAACTATTCCATCCAACAGATTAAAGAGGAAACACGACTGGATGACTATTGAAATTTCTAAAATAATTAAAATCCGGGACTCGTTCTTTAAATATAAAAGAAAATACCCCAATGACGAGAATGTTAAGAGTCTGTTTGTGAAATACAAGAATATAGTTATATAGAAAAACAAATTTTCGAGGCCGAAATATTACTCGGATTTGATAACTAATATTCAAAATAATATTCAATAAAGAGTCAACCAATTCGAATGGCCAAATAACTGTGATTAAATTCAAAACCAACATCTTTCAGGATGCGAGAAGCATTTGTAACATAATGAATGAATATTTTTAAAAAAGCGAGGGTAACGCTAGCCGTGCTTCCACCCCTGGATAGCGAAACTAACAATTTTGTAAAAGTGAGGTAAAAAAAATTTCAGCCTCCTAGCTCCTTTATTTTTTGGGTTATCGTGCGGACAGACAGACGGACGGACGTACATGGTTTAATTGACTCAGAATTCGATTCCGAGCCGATCCATACATTTGACACTATAACTATCTCGTCTCCTTTAAGATGTCACATACGTAATGGCAAATTTATTATACCCTTGAACATAGTTCATACGGGTGTAAAAAGGGAATAATTTCATTCAGAAATGAAGACAATTTATGCCTACCAAGAGCAATAATTGTTACAATAGCCAATGAAAATTGTAAAGATTATAAGAAAATTCTTAATAATACTGGAAAAGTGCCAACTGAATTAACTTTATGATTAATAAAGAAATCAGGATTATCAGTCCCTCTACAAGTTTGCGGAATACCTGAATTAAAAAAATTTTAGGAAAGTTTAAAAAATTATAACATTGTTGTATATAAATATGAAACGCAAGGCAGAGAAGTAATATTTAATGGAGGCAATATTAGCAAAAGAATTAATTTGTTGCAAAGAAAAATCATTACATTATAATTGTTTCACTCACTGCAGCATTTTCTACAGATTATTATTGTGAACAATGTCACATTCCACATCATAATCAAAATCAACATAGATGTTCAAAGAGCTATCCTTGTCAAAAATCACCTATATGCCCTCAAAATACAAAAAATATATTATGTAAGGATTGTAATCGTTCCTTTTGAGGTCAAATGTGTTTTCAGTATTATAAAGCCTCGACTTCAATCAAAATTAGCTTTGTGAAGAAATTAAAAAATGTAAAAACTGTCCAAAAGTTTATAAAGTAAAAAAAAGCAAACATGTGGAGAAATTTTCTGTAAAATTTGCTTCAGCTTTGTTCCGGAAGATCACCAATGTTAGATTTAGCAGACCAAAAATAAGCATACAAATAAGAATAACAATGATTCTAAAAGTTTCCTTTATATATTTTACGATTTGGAGACTAGACAAGAAAAAATTGTGTTAACAGAAATAAAACAACATGAACCAAATTTATGTGTCATTCAACAACGATGTCACTTGTTTATCGAAAACAATTCCTTAGTTTTTTGTAGAGAAAGTTGTGGTTATAGAGAAATACAATTTGAAAACGAATTTATAATAAAAAAGTTGATGGAGTACATTTTAACATTAAGGAACACATTTAAGAATATTAATGTCATTGCAAACCAAAATTAATCAACCAAAATTAATTATGTGAGGAACAAAAATTAAATTAATGATAATAGATATTATAAAATTTATAGATTCGCTCAATTATTTTCCAATGTCACTTTCAAAGTTGTGAAATGTTTAACCAACAATCGGATGTGAGCTTGTTAATAGTAATGATGATACCCTTAACCAAAGGTATGAAAGAAAATCAATAAGATAATAAATAAAATCAAGAACAGCTATATATCTGAACATTTAAAATATCTTGGATACAATTTAATTGAAAAGTGGGAATGTGAATTTCGCAAGGAAATAAGATGTAATAAAAATGTGGATTACTTGCGAATTCATCCATTAAGTAATACTACACTTCTATATCTGAGATATGCATTTTATGGCCAAAGAATCGCAAATATGTATACACAATATAAATATAAGGCCGGAAAAAATAAAATATATAGATGTATGTTCTTTGTATTCCTATGTTTGCAAATGAGGAAAATGTTCCCGTTTTTCATCCTATAATATATGTAAGAGAACAAGATTGTTTTAAACTAAACATAGAAAAGATCGATGGAATTATTAAATGTAAAATTTTACCTAAAACTAATTTACTTCCAATAAAACAAAACAATAAGGATCATAAATAATGTTGCTGGTTTATTTACCGCCATGATGAATAAATTTATCAAAATAAAACAAGAAGCTTCAGGCTGGCCTCTTGATGCCTTACTGAGAAAGACAAAGAAACATATACGATATAAAAAAAACTTTCAATATGGAAGACATTAAATTATTTTATTTTATTAAACAAAACCAAAACAAGGTCGTTACAAAATTTTTTTAAATTAATGCTTATATTTAAAATTATACAAAACAATCAATGACTTAGAACTGAACTTTTAATAATTTAAATCAAAAAAAAATTAAGTTAATTTATTATTGTTATTATTTATTGTCAAACTACATTTTCAAATTCATTTTACATATGTACATATGAATCACTCAGATCAAAAAAAAAAAGTATTAACAAAATAAAATTAATGTGATATCTGTATATATCATACATAGTGACAAGCAATTTAATATTTTAAATATTAATTTTTGTAACATATTAAATCTAATTGGATATCTTAAGTAAGTATTTATTAATAAGTAGTAGTAAAAATTGAAAAAAATGATTTTTTTCTTTAACATTACTTAAAGTGTCTAATTACAGTTTATAAAATGTACAAAAATAAAAGAAAGAAAATAAAAATTATCTAAATAAAAAACATAAGCCGATTTGTTGTATTTTAATGCAATACAATAAGTGTGTTATGTTTAAATTATGTCATAATTAAAAAGAAAATAATTGCCTAGGTAAGAATTAATTGTCTGAGGTCATTAAAGTGGAAAAATGTTGTTGTAAAATGTGTTTGAAAGTGGTTTTGAAGATGGTTGTTGAATAAAAATGACTAATTTTGTTGATAGTAGTACAACATCTATTGATGGGTTCATTTCTTCCGTACTCTGTATTGTGTTTGTAATCCATTAAAAATTTTGGATAGAAATACTATTATTCAAAAAATCAAAAGTGGAACATGAAGACAATAATTGTCTAAGTAAAGATAAAGAAAGCATGTTTCATTATTAAGTCTTGTAGTGTAACCAGGAAGATTAGCAAAATCAGAAGGATTATATTGATTTCTTAATGCAAATAAAAGAAATTGCTTTTGAACCGATTCGATGCAATTGGAATGAACTTGAAAGGCTGGATTCCATATAATGTTACCGTATTCTGAAATAGATCGAACTAGCAAACAATAGAGAGATTTAGTCACAGCTATGTCACTGAACTCTTTAGCTCTTCTCTTAATGAAACCTAATATATTATTAGCTTTTGAAAGTAATTGGTCATAGCGAAGATTAAAATTAATTTTATTATCGAGAATAATTCCTAAATCAGTAATGCTAAAAACCCTTTCCAAAGTTACGTTTTTTATTTTGTAGTCGTATATCAAAGAAGATCGTTTACGCGTAAAGCTTATAACCTTACATTTCTGTATGTTAAGTTTCAATTTATTTGACGTGCACCAAGGTTCTAACACTGATAAGCTGATTGAAGTCTAGCTGCATCAGAATTATCTTTATACGTTAAATCCTTTCTCTATTTGATTCAGAATTTCAGGTGTGTAAACCATAAGGTTCGTTGTAGTGGAACGACCCTTTCTGAAACCATGTTGTTCATTGAGTTTTGGATTTTTGATAAGAGTAATTTTATCAACGACAATTTTTTCAAATAATTTCGGTATAGTCGAATCGAAAGGATTGCTATACCTCGATAATTTTCTACCGATGCTCTATCCCCTTTTTTTAAGATAGGGGTTAAGTAAGACGATTTCCACTCTTGTGGGAAAATCCCAATTGAAAGTGACTTATTGAAAATAAAATGAAGAGGAAAAATTAGACTGCGAGAACAATTATATAAAAAGATTGGAGGAATTAAATCCGAACCAACACCCTTTTTTATATCAAGGCTCAAAATTGCTTCAAGAATTTCACTTTCAGAAAGATACACGTTTGTAATTAGCAAATTCGAGCTATTAGATAAAGAGGTAGCCAAAGTTGTAACTGGTGCTGTTAGATGATAAACTTGTTGAAAATTATCAGAAAAGAAGTTACAAATTTGTTTTGGGCAAGCAAAAATCAGATTGTGCTTAGACATCATTGAATTGGGATACCCAAGTAATTTTCGTTTTGTGTTAACAAAATCAAAAATTTTTTTGGGATTAGTAACAAGCTTGTTGCCAATATCAGTGACATAATTTTCATTATTAATTAATATATTTAATAAGTCGTCGCATGGTGCTTGATATTGTTTAAGTTTGTTGTATATTTTATTGCGCCGATTTCTTAAGCTGCTAAGATCTGTATCTAACTAAGGTTCTGTTGTTTTATATTTTTTTCGAATTTTAGGAACAAAGGCGTCTATAATTTGAAACAGATTTAAGTAAAAGTTAGAGATTAGTGAATTGATATCCTTTTGTACTAACAATTCGTCCCACATGATTAATGACAAAGCATTATTAATACTTTGATAGTCAGCGTTAAAAAATAATATACAATTTCATTATTGTAAGATGTGGTCAAGAGTGGAATAGAAGTGGAGAACTTGAAAATGATTGCGTTATGATGAATAGTGTTAGTAAAAAGATTATCTGCGTCATTAGCGAGTTTAACCATCACTCTATCATATCCATTCGAAAATGCAAGATCTAACCACTTGTTATTACTATTAGGATAACTAATAATTTGCTGTAGATCCTTACCATAGAATTCACAATTAAACCAAAGTCAATTTCGTTCTGAAAATGAAATGGTAATAACAAATTATCCGTATCGTCTACAATAAAAGAAAGAAAAGGATGGTTGAAATCACCAAAAACAATAATTGAATCACCATGCCTGATCGGAAATAATATTGTGATATACACTATAAAATTCAGATCACTATAATTATCAGAGTTCGGAGGAAAGTAAACAATACCTAGGTATAAATTATTCGTACCTAAGTTTATTTTAATAATTTGGTGATTGAAAGATTGATATGTACCAGTAAATAAAGGTACACTAGATAAATAATTATTAACGGTAAATAGCACGCCACCTCTTAGCGAACAATTTACAGATAGATGATCACGATCCTTTCTGTAAATGGACCAATTTCCATCAAGAATTTTCTCGTTTTTAAAAGAATCATTTAGCCATGTTTCAGTAATAGCAATAACACTGAAAGTGCATGACTTAGCATTAAGATAAAGTTTATTGAGTTTCCCTGTCATACCACTACAGTTGTGATAAAATATTTTAATGTTATTTAAATTGTTGTATGGTTCTTTTAATAGGACTATTAATAAAATAATTTCGAGGAGCATGGTAGAAAAAACTTATTATAACTTATTATATTAAGTTATATTATAAAAAACATATTAAAACTTCTACGAGATGAATTCAAGTGCTTATAGTAGTTACTTTCACAATGGCTCCGATAAGACCGAAGTTCCTCTTTGACATCGTTTTCCGAAATATCTATCGAATTACGGAATTTAATGTACAGTTTATACAGGTCTTCATATTTAGTAATTGTTAATTAAGACTATTAGGTTAGTTCGAGTCTTGCCTTCTAGAACGCGATTATAAGAATCGTTGTGAAAGTAAGCTAAAAATACCCTAATGTTATTATAGACCCATTTTTCTCTAAATCTTGAAAGAGCATATGCGCTATCACCCTGCAGTGATTCATATGTCATTCTAGTAATTGGCGGCATACAAGGTTTGACAAATGATTACTTGTGGTACCAATTGAAGTGCTAGTATTATTATTACTATTGTCCAACTTAGTGTTTGTTAGTAGCCCCATAAACAAAATTAGGATAATCATTATTGCCCAAATCAGAAAAAGATGCCGGTTCGGTAACAGAGATTGACGAGCTAGTATTATTGATATTGTCATTATTATTATCACTAATACTATCAACCTCATTAATGCTATGGATACTGTCATTATTGTCATTATACTGTGCATAATTATTATTATTTTTATCAATTGGAAGCATTAAATAAGGTTTATTGTTCGAGAAATCAGTAGAGTTGTTAAAAGAATGTAGTAAAAGAATGCTTTTTGTATAGTGGTGATGTACGGAAAGTAAATTTCTCGTTAGATAACATTGAACTATTTAATTCAGTATTTCTATTGTGCGAATTTAATAATGTTTTTCTTTTGGTACTAGTTTGTGGTTTTTTCATTAATTTACTAAAGCTAACTTGTTTATTATTATCTGTTTTATTATTTTGATTAAATTTAATATCATTATTTTTACTAATATTTTTACTACTACTATTATAGTTGTTTTTCTTCATTTTATTATTTTTAATTACATTCTTATTTTTACTATTATTAATTTAATTAATACTACTATTATTAATTTTATTAATTTTCTTATTCTTATTGTCAAAATTTTTATTTCTATTTTTATTATTTTTTTCAGCTTTACTACTTACAGTTTTCCTACTAAAATCATTAAAATCTGCCACTTTCCTACCAGGTTTCCACACGGTACAATTCTTGATTTCTTTAGTTACTGATAGTGGAACATTAATATTTTAAAATTAAAATATTTTGGATTGAATTTTAACCAACATGGAGTAATCTTTTTACATTAAACATCATCAAAATTAAATTTTTTTTTTATAAAATCAGTTAAAAACTTTTCTGTAGTATTAATGCTAAATTTGAAATTCTTAAATTGAAATTTGGTTGATATACTGCCTCTGGTGCTTCATCAATTATGTCGACAGAATTCAAAGAAGGAACAATGACCTCAGAAACAGCGACTTTTTTGTTGTTAAGTACAGCAGAATTGTCAAAGCTATCTGCTATCCTTAATTCTTCAAATAAAGACTTTCTTTTAGCAGGTTCTTCAGTGGTATTATTAATTTTTCAGTTATCCTGAAGTAACTCTAATTTACATTTAACAATATCTAAACAATATCTCTGAAACTCATTGATATATTACTAGCTGTAATATTTTCTTTAAGTGATGTTTATTCAAATTATTCGTCACATTTTTTAATTCATCCAAATTTCTTTTTATATTATTATTATTGTTATTTGGAGTTGACAACGGCTCAACAACAGCTCTAATTGATGAGATTTCTTTTTTCAAACCTATCATCTGTTCACTTATAAATTTCTTGACATCACCTGGAAAACATGCCAAAGTATTATTCATTGCTTCAAAAGTGTTTTCCATTTCCTGGAAATTAGCAGCATTGTTCTTAATAATGGCAGATCATTTTACTACCGTTCCCAGATGATAATGTTTTACAACATCAATTGCCTCAAAAATTTTGTTGTAGAACTGTTCAAATGTTTTATTTTCTTCTAAACAGTTTTCGCAAACAAAATGCTTGGCAAGAAACGAACTATACCAATTTCTTGGAGCATTGACACAAGCGTCGTGAACTTTAAGATGACAAAAATCTTTACAGAAAACAGTCTCAGTTTTTGCATCATCAATGAAACAAATTTTAGCGCTGCATTTGAATTCCATATTGTATAATTAATTAATTAAGTTTATTTCACAATTTGATAATATTTATTATAAAATTAATTGGGTTAGGTCAACTCACAAACTTTTAGCAAATTTAAAAAAAAAAATTAATTTTAAATTTAAAAAGTTTATATTAATATTGTATTTTAATTATTGAATAATTTGCTAATAATTTTATTAAATTATTTATTTCAGAAGGTATAAAATTTTGCAATAATATATTAAAATTTGTATTACTTCTATAATGTTATGTACTTTAACTCATCAGGTTAAATACTATAATGAATTAAATTCAAAAGGAAAAATGACTGTGCTAATTCAATAAAATTTTTATATAAAATTAAGTTAAGCAGTATTTTATATTTGTGTTGTTTACCCGAATCGCAAAAGTGCGGAAATTATATAAATTTATGATTTAGTTTTACATACTCTCCTTCAACACAAATAAAAAATAATCTATATCAATGTTAAGTTTAATCCATTTAGACATCTTAAGTGTTTAGCTTTTGTTAATGATTTTGTTAATACATCGGCTACATTATTTTCTGTGGGCACGTATTCCATTAAAATTTCATTTTCCTGTTTAAGTTGTCGAATATAATGATGTTGGATATCAATGTGCTTGGTTCTCTGATGATGAGCCGGATTTTGCACGAGCTGAATTGCACTCTAGTTGTCGCATTTAATTATAGTAGGATTCCTGATTTAATACACATGCTGATACCCAATTCCGATATTAAATTTCGATGAAATGACACTTCCTTGACAGCTTGAGAGATCGCCTTTTATTCTGATTCGATACTACTCAGGGAAATAGTGATTTGTTTCCTTGACGCCCATGCTATTGGCCCGTTTGCCAAAAATAAAACATATCCACTATATGATTTTCTATCAGTTGCATCTGAACCCCAATCAGCATCTGTGTAGCACATCAAATCTTTGTTTGTTTTTTCATATTTTTCATAAATATTTTAAAATATGTTTAATTGAGTTTAAATGGTCTTGATGAGGATGAACGTTAAACTGTGATAGTTTGTTGATAGAATAAGTGATATCCGGTCTTGATAATACAGATAAGTACAATAAAGCTCCGATGAGAGACTGATATCTCTTGGAGTTTATTTTATTACAATTTTGTTCATTACAATGTTCCAGAACAGTTCCTGGGTCAAGAGGGGTACTAACTGGTTTACATTGTTGCATATTATTTCCTTTTAATATTTCTAATATCGTATTTGATTAAATGATATTGATCCACGCTCTTCCTCACGTTGAATTTCCACACCAAGATAATAACTTATAGGGCCTTTGTCAACTATTTCTAAATTTTCACCAATTTTACTTTTAATTAACTGCATTGTTTCTCTTTTACTGCACACTAAAATTAAATCATCAACATTATATTTAATAATATAATATTTATAATATATAAATAATATTTATTTAATTATTTTTATTCATAAAATATAAACAATTATCTGTAACACATCTTGAAAATCCCATATTAAACAATATTTTATTTAGTTTTTTATACCATTCCTTTTCAGATTGTTTTAACCGTATAATGCCTTTTTTAATTTACATACTTGATCTCGATAGTTTTTATCTATAAAATGTTCAGGTTGCTTCATGAAGGCCACCTCTTCTAGTTCTCCATTTAAATACGCCGAAACCACATCAACATGATGTACCAATCACTCGTGTTTTACAGCAATAGCCAGAATTAAACGTATGAATTGAAACGTTGAATGTTTAACTATCGGAGAGAATGTCTCCACATAATCAATCCCAAAATTTTGGCCAGCCTTGAGCAACGAGGGGTGCCTTATATTTTTCAATTGAACCATCTGAATTACTTTTTATGTTAAAAACCCATTTACTTCCAATTAAATTATGATCTTCAGGTATATTTTCTAGTTCCCAGGTTCCATTAAAAATTAACAAAGTATATTCCTCTTCCATGGCCTTTTACCATTCAGTTGATGTTAGAGCTTCATTTATTCATTCATTTATTGATGTTAGAGCTTCACTTACAGTTTCTGGAATTTCTTTTATTGTTGAAACTTTATTTATTGATTTATGTTTTGATACCTTCCTTAGTCTACCCTGTTCACCATTCCGGATTATCCTTTTTCTTCCAGGACCAGGTTTTCTTTTGTTTTTGATAGAACGATTTCCTTTTTTCAAACTTTCATTATGGTGTATTTGACTCTCATTTTTGTTTTCTTCCTCACTCTGTTCATGTAACTGATTTTGTATCTCTTCCGTATTATTTGTCTGCTTCTTATTTTCATTAATTATCTCCTTCAAATCTACTATTAAATTATCGTCTTTTTCAAAGTTTTCCTTATTTGTATTATAAATAAATTCGTTTTCAAAAAATTTTACATCTCAGCTTATTGTTATTTTATTTGTATCCATGTTATATAATCTATATCCTTTTGCTTCAGAAGCGTAACCTAAAAAAATTAATTCTTCTCCTCGTGGTGGAAATTTCGATTTCCCTTGAACTTTATTTAAAACTACTGCCTTGCATCCGAATATTCTTAAATGTTTCACAGACGGTACTTTGCCAGTCCAGACTTCAAAAGGAGTTTTATCACCAAAATTTTCTTAGAAATCCGATTATTTAAATAAGGGGCTGTGTTTATGGCTTCTGACCATAAATATTCTGGTACTCCTGATTGTGTCATTAAACATCTAGCCTTTTCTATTAAAGTTCGATTACATCTTTCTGACACTCCATTTTGTTGGGGTGTATAACTGACAGTCACTTGATGTTTTATTCCATTTCTGCTTAAGTATTCATTAAATTCTTATTAACGTATTCTGTACCATTATCGCTTCTAAGAATTTTAATTTTTAAACCTGTCTCGTTCTCCGACATAGTTTTGTAATCTTTAAATGCTTTGATCGCCTCATTTTTTGTCTTTAAAAAAGACACATCAATTTTTCTAGGAAAATCATCAGTAAACGTAATAAAGTACTTTGCACCTCCAGCTGATATTTTTCTCATAGGGCCGCATATGTCGGTATGTATAATTTCTAAAACTTGTTTGGTATATATTTTATTACATTTATCAAATGGATTAGATTTCATTTTACCCAAAGCACATGTTTTGCAATCAAAATTTTCTATCATATTACTTACTTGAAAACCTCTAATTAATTTTTGATCCTTACACAATTTTTTCAATGTGTCATAATTGACATGGCCGAACCTTTTATGCCAATGTTCGAAATTAATTTTTGGGGTTGTAATTCCCATTAAGTAAATTTGTATTAAACTCCGCTATATATAAACCATCGATACAATTAGCTTTGAAAATTTTATAATAATATTTATCCTGAACAATAGCACTATTATCTTTAAAATTAACATGGTTTATATTTTTAATTATTTTATTAACTGACAAAAAAATTACCACCTATGGTTGGAACACATCTTTCAATACTATGTCAGCAAATTTTGATTTTAATTTAATTTCTCCTTTATCTGTTGCAGTTATTAATTCACCAGATGTCAATTCAACACTATGTTCTTCATCATAAAATTTATTAAACAATTTTTTGTCTCTGCATACATGAGAAGTTGCCCCACTGTCGAGTATCCATTTATTTTTTTTATATGAACCAGCAAAATTTTCTGTAATAATTAAAACACATGCAATTAAAACACATACAATAGCACAAGCTCATCTTAAACTTTACAGTTATTTAGAGAAACTTAATAATATTATGACACAGACTCTGTCATTTATATATCGCGAAAAGACGAATTTGATCTTCCTACAGGGGAATTTGTAGGAGAAATGACAGATGAATTAGAATGTTACATCACAGAATTTATCTGTGGATGTCCCCAAATGTATGCATACGAAGTGTACTGCACAAAAGATAACAGCAGAAAACTTGTATGTAAAATAAAAAGAATTCGTTTAAGTTATCAGACCTCGCAAAAAATTAACTTTGATACAATTAAAGAAGCAATTTTAAATCCTGCAGAAAACGAAAATATACATATCATTTCAGACAATATTCGTAGAAATAAAGTACATGAAATACTTTCTGTAAGCAAAATAAAAACATATCCTAAACCAAAAAAACGTAAATTTAATGAAGATGGTAGCTCTTTTCCATATGGATATAAAAGAGGAAGAAGGAAGTTTTGTTGTGTTATGTTTTGTTGAATTATATTCTTTTATTATTGATTGTTTAAATTTCCATTTAAACTAAATTTTTTCCATATGGAATTTTGTAATGTACGGTTAAATTGTTCACCAATTGATGCTTTTAATTCGCTAAATGTATGATAATGACTAATTGATTTTTCTTTTATATAATTTTTGGTATGACTTTCGCTTTATTAATAAAAGATTTTAAGGCAATTAAAACATCTTCAGCATTTTTTGTTTTTACAGGTTCAGCATAGGTGTATTTAGAAAAAGTGTCAATGACCGTCAGCATATATTTATAGCCGTTATTAAACTTTGCATAAGGTAACATTTCTACTAAATCAATTTGCCATGTGTAATAATTGTTTTTGTTTGAATTTTCTTCTAGGAAATTTAAGTCTTGCCTGTCTATGAATTTGAGTTACTATTTGGGCTCTTGACATTTTATTTGTATTAAACAATTATGTCAACTAATTTTAAAAATGTTAAAGGTATTAAGATAATAATTATATATAACATAATTTTCATCAAATCAAGATTATGTTGCACGTGTTTTGCCATCCTGGTCATTGTAGTTACTTCATTCTTTACTTTTTTAAATTCTTTTCTAATATCATCATTCATATTATTGCGCATTAGTTGCTTGTATAGTTTATCTCTTTTTCTCATCATACGAAGTAAATCTTGGTTAATCCATCTATCTTTTCTATTTCTAACCCTTTTTAGTGTCGTGTTTTTCTCCTTAGCCTGTTGTATTATTGCAGCTAATGCCTCCATGTTATCCGTGGAACTTCTCGTCAAAATCAGCTTAATGTCCTCCTTAAATTTTATGAGATTAACGTTCTCTATAAATGAGTTGATCATTTTGTTTCTACTAATGTTGACTCTCAAATTCTCCGCTGTGATTACTTTATGGTCAAAAACAGGATTACTGTGCAGCTGTATGATAATCTGGTTTTTCGCGTCCCTTAGATTCGAGATTACATGGTCTATGATGGTATTGGATGATGGTGTTACTCTAGTTGCTCCGCTGACATCTATTTTGTTAATTGTGTCTAATCCATTAGACAAGACCATATAGAGGTAGCTTTACGCTGTTTGCGTACTGCTTATGGTATCCGCCATCATTGTTATATTTTTGTACTTGTTAAAGATGTCTTCCACGTGATTGATCAACTCAGAATGCTCACTATTATCTGCTTTATATGCTGTAAAAAATTTGATTTTTCTTTATTATCCAAGATCTTTACTACGGTAGAGTTATACTTAACACTTTGCTCTACAATATTGAATTTGATCCCATTTTTTACAAATATTGCTGTACTCCTCCTCTATTGCAATCTCTACAATTGTAGATTGTAGGTATATTATAGTGGTTTGCCTCATGTGAGTAGATCCATGTTTCATTAGCTATAATTACATATATCTGGTTTATTATTTTGACTGCAGACTTCAATTTCTCTCAGTTTGTTTCTTAGACTTCTAGCATCCAGATAAAGAATATTAATTTTGTCCATCATCATTAAAAATGTTAACAATATTATAGTTCCTTTTTTCTCTCTTTGCTTTTATTTGCCTTTGAATTAATAGACAATGAATACTCGTAGCCCTGTGATTTGTTGCCACTTTATTACTATCAAGCTGGAAGGCATTGTGCTTGATGCAGTTGTTGCATTTGAAGACAGATTCCGAACAATCCTGAGTTCTATGTTGTTTCATGCATTTTGCACAGATTTCCGATTTTGTACATTCCCCCGCTTTATGGTTGAATCCTAAGCACTTGACACATTGCATGGCCGTAATATCTTCCTTGACATAATGAGATTCCCATTCAATATTTATGTACTTGTTTACCACCTTATCGAACATAGTACCATTTACCTTCATGAAAAGTGTAAATTTTTTAGATCTAGCGTCCTGTTTCGCATGTTTTTTTTTTTTTTTTTTGCGAGGGTAGGTGGGAATCATCGAAAGACACTATAGAGGAGTGAAAACTAGCACGATTCCTCTATGAGTGTGTGGGACTTTAACCCACTAAACACCACCTTCCTTTTTTGACCAAATAATAGGTTATACGATCTTTAGTACTACTGTACTGCCTGGTCATAGGAAATTGAGTTAAGGAATGCAAATAGATTTCAAATTGGCAGGCATTATCTCATCTTGGGCTGTAATGTCAGCGTTTAGTTGCATTAATTAATTTTTTAGTTCAGTTGTGTTATATTTTTTATTCAGGCCAGCTTTCTTAATTCTTGGGATAAATAGTTTTGTGTCGTTCATTACATAACCACTTCCCAACTTCTTAATGAGTTCACTTTTTAAAACTTTATTATTGTCCTCATTGTTCGATCTCATCACTAATCCTCCATTTTTTGTATTGTTAAACAGGTGAATAGGTGTTCTTAAGTCAGCTGGAGTTATTTTCCCTTTAATGATTTTTTGTATATCACTTCCTGGCTGCGTAGTTTTTGGCTTAATCAATATTGTTTTCGTGAACTTCCCTGTTGCATTCTCCGCTGTGCTAATGTTATTGCCTGTTACCTCTGCAAATGTTAAATTTTTTTTTGGTGGGTTCATCTTTGATTCCACCAAGTTGTTAATTTTATTACTTAGTTGGATTAATTGCTCATTAATACTGTTAAACTTTATTTCCATTAAACTGTCTTTATTGTTGATCATAGCTTCAATGTCGTTGGAGGATAACTTCCTTGCATTGTTGAGCGTATTCCTGCATTCTGCGCACATCCACAATACTAGGTCCCCTATAGCCTTTATTTTATTATATTTAGAATCACTGATATTTAAGCAGCTACTGTGAATCCATTTGTTGTAGAATCCATCACAGCACAGCGCATTTTGCCCATTTGTAACCTGCTGATTACAAAGCTTGCAAAGTTCCAAATTTACATTTATATTAGCCATTGTATCTTATTTAATTTCTTACAAAAACCAATTCGCATAATAGTGAGATTTCTCTCATGCAATAGATATACAATGCAATATCTATCATGCAATTTATTGCAGCTTAGTGCTGAAACACACTCCAGATACAATTTATTTAATATTAATATCAAAATATTTAACTTATACTAGTAATTATATAATAAATACTTAAAAATACACAGATACTTAAATAAATGTATATCCCTATGAGTAATATTTATTTTAAAATTCTGTTAATCTTTTAACACAATACAATTCCAAGAATAAAAACTAATTATGTATATAGAAAGCAACTTCCCAATTATCTAAATTATAAAGGTAATTTCAAAATAATAATTAATTAAAAATAATTCGCATTAATAATAAATAATATAATTTAATAAAAAAATGTTTTAATTCATAAATAATAAGTGCATATAAAATCTAGTTTAGTCAAATATAAGGGTATATAGTTTATGTAAACACATATACACAAATCTGACTAAGCAAATTTCTTTGGGCATAAACCCAATATAAAATTAAAAATGTATGATATTTATCTTTTCAATGTGTATATTCGAGCTGGACTTTATTATACCACCACTACGCTATTCAAAATGCTCCCTTGTGAGTTACTGTCTAATTTGCGGGTTGTGTTGGTGAAATTTGAGTGGCTCTCAACTCCTCCGTATTAATAATACACTTGTTATGTGTCAGTGTAATATGGACGACTATTTAATTCTTCAAATAACACTATATTAATTGTCCTTGTTTTTTTTTTTTTAATAATTTTTAACTATGTTTTAATTTATTAATACACTTATTATTTCATAAATAATTAAAAATAAAATAAGTATGTCTTAAAAAAAAAACAGAAATTAGAAAAATTTAGATAAATTTAGATAGATAAAATTAGATATTAATTTCTTGTGACCTGTCCCGTTGAGTTATAATCAAAAATAATCATTTCTTTATGTGAAACTTTCTCTATCTGAAATTTGACAAAACAAAAAATTACTATCTAAACATAGAAATAAAAATATAATATTATTTTAAAACTCTCACAAATTTTATTATTTATGTTTATTAAAAGTCTATGGCACATTGCGTTTATTTTCATGTTTAATCAGAAAAAAAAATACAAAAAAATAAAAAAAAATTTCTCTTTCTTCAATGCTTAATAATTAATCTTTCAAATTTTATCTATAATAATGGAAAATCAAAACAAATTAAAAATAATCTCCTGAAATGCACAATCCATTTCTAAAAAATCTGCAGAATTTGACCATTCTGACCGTCTGACCATTTACCCATCTATACAGAAATGGCTTTTAAAACAATACACACTGAAAACAGATATTTAGATTATAAAAACGCTAAATGGAACGTTTTCAACAGTTACTTAAATGAAAATTTGTATTTTAATCACGAAATAAAAAATGCTATAGATGTCGCGATACCAAGAAAGTCTGTCAGATTGCAAAATAAAAAATTGCCACAATTTTTTCAAGATCTTATTAGCAACAGAAATGAAACAAGTAGGAAGTGGATCAGAACAAGACTAATAATTTACAAAGCTCAAATTTGTCACCTCAACAAATTAATAAAAGATGAAGTCTTAAAATATAGAAATACAACTTGGAACAGCACACTCAAAACTTTAACAAAAAAGTAGCAAACTTTTTTGAATATAAGTCAAATCCTAGAAAGAAAAAATAAAATTATTCCAGCTCTCAAGCATAACTATATTCAATACATCAGCGCAGAACAAAAAGCCAATCTACTAACAGAAACATTTTATTTTAATCATAAAATAAAAATCGATTTCCATGTTCAGACTGTTACAGACACTGTATTTAATAGCTTAAACGCTATTAACAACCTAGATATAAATTTTTTTTGAACAGTTCTGACTATATCAAAACAAGTTCACGAAATAATTACATCATTAAAAAAAAGAAAAGCTCTGGACTTGATGAAGTCCAAACTATATGCGTCAAAAATCTCAATAATAAGACAATAGTAGTATATGGGGCACTTGGCCGTGGGAATTTTGGGCCAGAAAGAGATAGCAATAGTTTATGCAAATGAGTGCACGACACAGGTGTTTGAACTTTAAAGGAATGTTGTTTGTAGAAATATTTATGCAAATTAGATGTCGTGATTGGCGCTTGCATAATAAGTTTCCGGAAAAGTTTTTATAAATGGTATAGATACATAACTAGATAATGCGAGGTTTTATATTTTTCCGGAAATGCTTCTGTAAATAATATAGAAGTTTAACAAGTAAGTGCAATGATCTGTTTTATGTTTTATATTGATCTAAAAACAGGTGTTGTACTAGAATAACATAGACTATGTAAATAATATGCAAGAATTAATTTGTTTTTTTTTTTTAAAAAAAGCTTTTACAGTGTGTTTGTAACTAATAGACAAGGTAAACAAGGTAAACGTAGAACAAGTAAGTGCAATAACCTTGTTGTGATAGTATTTTTTTTTTAGTAATTTTGAAGGTCAACTGGTTAATGTAGAACAAGAAAGTGTAATGATGTTGTTGTTATAGTATATTAACATAGATTACGGCTAAATAATAAAATTTTATTTTATTTTTTAATAAAAATATTTCACGGCCAACCGGTTATTGTAACATAATATTAACGCAAAATGCAGTTGTTATTTATGAGATAAACAAAATGCAGATATTGACTTTGTTATTGTATCTTAGTTTTAAAGTAATTTAAAGTAAAAAATGAATGTATAAAACGTGAGGAAAAAAAAGTTGTATTTAGTGATTAATTGTTATGTTTAATTGGAAAATATTTTGAAAAAATATTTTTAATATAGAACCACATATTTTTTATGTTCTTACAAATTACTTTGTATTATGCAAATTAGAAGCATATTTAAAAATGTAATAAATAATTGTAAAAATAAAAAAAAAAGATAAATTAACTTTCATATAATATAGTTTTTATTTACCAAGAATTGTGATTTTTATCAAAAAATAAACATTATAATTATTATAAATAAATTTAAATTTACAAAGTTTTTATAGGTTTACAGGTGTTTTTACATTCGCTTAATTTTTTTTCTTTACAAATCCAAATGGTACAAAGGAACAATAGTCATTAAATTTTCTTTTTTCAGCTTTTATTTTATATGTTTTAAATTCCGGTACAGTCAGATCTTGGTGTTCACCTGTTCTCCTAAAATTTTGTGATAATATACAGATACCATCCTTGTTGTTAAAATCATTTCCTTAATTTTTTCAAAATTAATTATTTTTGAAGAATCGTAATTTAATTTAGTTCCTTTTACCTTACAAACAGGCGTTTCACTTTATTATTAGTTTATTATTAGTATTAGTGGAAAATATCTTATAACTGTAATTTTTAGGTCCTCCACTAACAAATTCCGTAATATAGCTGCCTACTCCAAAAGACTCAAGCTCATTTGTCATATCTCCTATAAAGTTGCCAGTAGGAGGCTCGTATTCACCTTCTTTTGAAACATATATTACTGAGTCGGTATCGTAATATAAAACGCGTTCCTCTAATTTTTCAAGAAAGCTGTATAATTCTTAGTCGAGCTTGTGCTGTTGTATAACAGGCTATGGCAACGTTGACTGTGTTCAGAAATTCTCCTTCTTCATTTTTATATTTCCAATTTACCAAAAGTGTTTCAGAGTTAATTATCATTATGTGCACAACATCTTTACTAGGATCTGTTATCAAAGAATAAAATTCTGTTGGATTTCTAATTATTATTGTTTTTGTTTGGTTTTCTTTCTGACCAAATTTCCCCCAAAATGAATTTAGTGTAATTTTAGCAAAAGATCTCAAACCTGAATTTTTCACGATATTTTCAGCATTTAAATGAATATTTTCTTGTTCAAAAAACTCTAGCACATATTTTCGTTTTGATTGTTCGTCAACACAATCTTTAGGCCAGCCAGTTTGCTTCAAATTTTATCATTTTGCTGTATTTTATAACTCCATATTTCATATATTTCAATTTATTTCATGTAAAATTAAGTTTGGAGCGTTTCTCGTGCCCAACTATAACTTCTGGATGTCCTATTGGAAATTTTCCATACTTGCACACAAAAGGGTATAAAGAAGAAATATCGATATATTTTATTTTTTTTCCTTCTTTAGCTTTATAATGTAAAACTGTGTTTCCCGTTCGTCCACCGTAAAAAGCATCTCGAGCATTTAAAGGAATATTTTTTAATATAGGATGAGTTGATAAATATGACATTTCTTCATTTTTATCTATTTTTGTCTAAAATCGCATTCCCACATTTCAATAACTTCATATCCAAAAGATTTTAATCTCTCTGTTTTTGCAATAGTAGATTCAAATCTAGCATCCAATGTATCAAATTCGGAAACGCCAAGTTGTTCGTTACGTCTACATCGAAAACATTTAGGGTGTCCATGATAGTAACACCCATGAAACTCAAATATTTGATTTCTTTCGAAACAAATTCCGTCTACTTTTAAACCACATATAATTGCTTCTTTTTGTTTACCTGCGTGACAAATATTTATACTTCTCTGATCTTCTTCCCAAATCAGCCATTGGAGTCTGTAACCATCTGTAACCATCTGTAAGTCTGTAACCACCTTTCGGTATTAGCCCAATTGTGTCTGGTTTTAAACACTAAATTGCAGGCTGATGCTATAGTAGGGGCCTCAGTAAAAGGGCACACGTTGCTTTCTTTTAACATAAGATTTCTAAATTGAATACAAGCTTCTGTTAAGATAAGACATAATTTTTACAGTAATCTTCTATTTCATGGTGCATATCAAATTCAATTTGCTTGTTTTGCTCATACCAATCCAAAAATTCTTTACGTTCTACTTCTTTCATTGAATCTGGACTATAATAGTGTAGTGCAGGTAAAGGCCCAATGTAATTAGCATTTTATCTAGTATTAAATAAATGTGGAAAGTAACCTTTTTTAAAGTTAACCGGTAAATCAAAAGCTTTTGGCAGTTGAGCCAGAGCCATTGGCAAATAATTTAAAGAATCTAAACACTTGATGTTATTTATTTTCATTTGAATGATTTTTGTTCCTCTCATAATTAATTTTGGTTTTAAATTACTTTTATTCAATAATTCATTTAAAATGAATTGATGGTCAAAGCTTTGTCCGTTATGAGCCAAGACCGTGACTTTCTTGAATTTTTTTTCCAATTTTAAAATATAATCAACAAAACTTGAAATTACATTTGTTTTTAAAATTGTTGTCCTATAAGCACATTGTAAGCAAAAGTACAACTTAGACTCATCCATGCAACAATGGCATCTTGTTGATATAACACACAGGAGGGTTCATGTAATTTAACGTCGGTACTTTGCTTTTGGTACAGTGTTGTTTCCTGCATTGTTTCTAAATCAAAAAATACAAAAACAAAATTCTCGATATTTGGCATTCTTGCATCAACATTAATGAAACAAAAATGATTTCTTTTTGCAAGTTTGTAACAATGTTTGCAAAAAATAGAATCGCATGTGTGTAAAGAATCAGTTATAATTAAAGCATTATAAAGCAATATAATTTAAAGCATTTTAAGCATTAATGAACTTGTGAACAAATAGTATTAGAGTGGTTTCTAAAGCAATTTTCTCGTCTAAAAGAGCGCTTACATTAGTTACACGATACATCTACAGATATGTTGTCACACAGGGAAGATTGTTGACAACAACGACATTACCACCACATTTATGAGAATTTTTATTGTTGTAACTCACATTGCATTTTTCACAATAATAATTTGAGCAGAAAAGTGATGTAACTGAAGTAATCACGTTAAAATGGTTATTCTAATAATACAAATTAATTCTCTTGCCATTGTTTTGTCCATTAAAGATAATACTTTTATTGTCGCCATAACTTTAGACTACAATATTGTACTGATCCCTAAAATAATCCTGTATTTTTTTAAATTCTGGAATTCCCGCACTCTTTGTTATATCTGCTTTTCTGCACTAGCTCATTCGCTAAGATCGTTTGCAATTTTTGATTGTTGTCTCTTATTTTTTTTGTAATTGACGTCCTTGTCGGCAAAAGCTTTGTCAACAACTACATTCCGATACAAACATAGATTGTCCTTGTTTTTAATAGGCACCATTCCTTTTCGTTTCAAGCTATCTTCTTCAAACGTAAAATATTTTTTACCTCTGCCGGTTTCTGTGGGCAGATTAACGGTATCACCCAAAAAGAGCGAATTAAACTCAAAAAGAGGAAATTAATAAGAGCGACAAAATAAAAGCGAAAGAAAAAAAGGCGATAATAAAAAGAGTGAAAGATAAAAAAGAGCGAAAGTTCCATAACTTTGATATATATTAAATAGACAAAAACTTATACAAATTATCAGAAGTATAATAATTTTCTAATTAACAAACGATAAATTTAATTTTCGCATTTTAAATAACCCACAATATTAAATAATTGAATAAAACTATAATACTCGAATTAAATTTGGAGATTAAAGTTGTGTGCAATACCCCGTAAAAAATCAATTAGGTCACGGTTTTCGTAATCATTAATCAGGTCTTCTATTTTTTTAGCTGTATCACGATAAATCTTTCGGCTTTTTGGTGGGTGTTGGCCTGCAATATATTGTTCAATTTTTACTTCGTTAAGTTTCTGCTCATGCTTCAGAACATCGATGAACTTCCATATAGTTGGATGACTAAATCCTAAAAGGGAGCTAAATCCTCTATGTCATCCTTCCACGGAATTATTGGTCTTAGGTAAACCGAGTTTGAAGCATCGTGGTAATTCCATATTTTTATGGGAAACAATGCTTGGCGACGAGTAAGATTATGTTGAAGACGTCCAACCCATGTATCTTCAAAATAATCTATTAATTGCTGTAACACATCATAATTCTTAAGAAAGTATTCTGATTGTAGAAGTTCCTGGAAACTCTTTAAAACATCAACTTCCGGAACAAAGGCAAGAGCTGCTAACTGCCGTACCTGTAGCGCAAATTTTACATCACTGGTGTATCGCGATTGCATACCAATGCTTTGCATTTTACGCCATATACACTGACTCATGTGGAAAAAATAACCTCTTAGAATTGTTTTGGGAAATACTTCATTGAACGCATTCATTGCTGCTTTTTCAAAGTCGGTCATTATAGTGATAGGTGCCAATTTGCTATTTAAATTTTGCAAGGCGGTTAAAGCACGAACATAAGATGCTTGCGTTTTGTTGGCCATTAATATAAAAACAGTTGGCAACACATTATGAAATTTTGCAGCGTGGATCGCATAGATTTGAGTAAAAAGTTGTGGAGCAGTATTAAAGGTTCCATCAGCATACCAGTGATCACATCTTGTCATGTGTGATAAATTTCTTCTGGTTGAAAATATTATAATTCTATCATGGACTTGTCCACTATCATAAAGTAAAAAAGACTCATTTTCAATTTTCGAATAATTATCCGGAATAACTAGGTCCAGCAGTGATGTTGGATTCACAAATGTAAGATTATTCTTGTTTCTAATCCTTTGAGCTGCTTTTTTTATAAGGGGAATTGGTGGTAATTGTCCCCATACAGCTGCAGGTAATATATATGTCTCAGCAGACACAATTTGATGATTGCTTTCTTGACATATACGAGCTCGTTCCTTGATATTATGTAGCACATCCCTTTTTTCAATCTTTGCTTTGTGTGATACGTGATTATGAGCCGTCGATTTTTTAATTTGTCCTTCCGAAACTATAATACGTCCGCGATATTTTCCAGTAAGACATTCTACGCACTTCCAATAAACGCTGCCATTGTTCTCTTTGTCCTTCCGGAAAACGTAACCATTGTTTTTTAAAATAACAAAACCTTTTTGGCTTCTCGTATATTCAAGCGACATTTTTAAAAAATTTATTTCAAATATTTATTACAAATATCTTGCACGAAATTATATTTATGAAAAAAATATTTTTAATATTACTAATATGATTCATCGCATACTTGTTTAATTTATAAAAACAACTAAATTGTTGTACAGTGCTTTTAAATTTTCAAAATAAAATTAACGAAATCCGACTTCATGTGAAGTCGGATTTCGTTAATTTTTTCTTTCGCTCATTTTGCATTCGCTCTTATTTTTTCGCTGTTTTGGATTCGCTGTTTTTGTTTTAGCTCTTATTGGGTGGAACCGATTGCCCTTGTTTTTAATAGTCACCACTCCTTTTCGTTTCAAGCTATCTTCTTCAAACGTAAAATATTTTTTACCTCGGCCGGTTCCTGTGGGCAGATTAACGATAGTAGTAGTAAGCTCAAATAAATCAGTGTGCACCCCTCGGAATTACTTTGAAATATTTTATAAATTAATTCATATATATCTTCAAATTTCATGGTGCTTGCTGGTTTGTAGCTAATCCAACCCGGTGTTCGTTCTTGAAAATTTTGTCCAAAAAACGTTATTCCAACTAGGTCATCTGCGTTAACGTTCCGGAGTGAATATTCTACAATTTCGTTTATCGCATCTTTAAACCACGACAACAAAACTTTGTTACTTGGTACCGATTTTATTTAAAAGTTATTTTTACGCGACGTTACTCTAAACCGATTAGAAAACTAGTTTCTTTCGTTAATTATTTCGAATTTCGGACCTTCCTCGAAGAATTTTTTTAAAAGAAGTTTTTTCGACATTTTAATAAGTTTTATCACACACGAATTGTTTTCCGGTCAAAAGTGTTTTACTATTTAAATTTTTTACTTCAAGTTCACAGCATTTTTATATATAAAAACAAAGAACAAAGACTTTTTTAATTGAATCAAGGATTAAGCACGAGAAATTCTAATAGTTCTATAGAATAAGGAAATTTATTAAGATTGAAATTAAATTCCATCATGCGAAAGGTGTGTTTATAAGATTGCAACAATATGAAATTTAGAAATTATTAGAAAAAAATTAGGAGGGTTTAAATTTCCTCATATGTTTAGTTCCTTTTTAAATAATTAATGGTATTCTGGAAAGCCGATATCTGATCATTGAAAGTCTAATATCGGTCCCTGAGGTCCCATCCTCTTTAAAGTGGGGTCTTATTTTGGCGAACCCCCTCTCTTGATTCTGGATGGGGTCCCCGGAGCTCCGAAATGTGGTCCCCAAGGTTCGATTTCGTTCCTTGAGGGTCCATTCCTCAGAAGTCCGAAGTATAGTCCCAAAATTCGGCATCTCTCCTTCAGGATCCGGCATCGGTCTTTGAGTGTCCGACATGGGTGATTGAGGGTCCGTTATCGCTCCTTGAGGGTCCGTTATCGCTCCTTGAGGGTCCGGCATTGTTCCTTGAGGAACCGGCATCGGTCCTTGAGGTTCCGGTATCGGTCTCCCTTCCCCTAGGGGCGAGGGGCCAAGCGGAAAGGGGCCAATGGACAAGGAGCCAACCAGCCAGGCGGCAAGAGGCCCCTTTTTTTGAAAACGTATTAGGTATATATTTTGCTGCATCAATAATTTTCCAACGACAAAACAAAGTCATAAGCCAAATGAATTATTTGGAGTGGTATACATTTTATCACGATTTTAAAAACAGTCAAGCAAAATTAAATTCAAAAGGATATTCGCTAACATTTAATCATGCTGAGCGCCCTAAAAAACTTACATAGCAGAAAAAATATCTTGGTCAAGAATAAATAAAACAAATATTTTTTAAAACCAATTATTTTCTTTTATTAAATACATATATAAATTCATACAATTTTTTATAGCACATCTTTGTAAATTTTCGTAATGTGATGGTGAGGGCAAATGGTGGTGAAATTCCTTAGTTTCTGAAGAGATGGAATGTCCTTATCTAAATTGATAACTTCTACTGAACTCGAAACAAATTTATCTAAAAATTCCTTTTTCTGGTACCCCTTTACGTAAACGACATCAAATGAATTTAAATGTTCCTTTACGATATTTTTAAGTTCTAAATATTCTATAAATCCATCATTCCAGTCAAGACCATTTACTTGCGTTTTATTAAATTTATTTTGCTGCTTAACATCACTATTTAACTCCTCGAACGAATAAGGTGGTTTAAACATAAACAGCATCGGTATCAGAGACCCATCAGCTATCAAGAAAATTCTTTCAAGAAATATTGCTTATTATTTCCAACAATAAATTGTAAGTCTGCTACTGCCTTGCTGCTCATTTTGTCTACTAAATTAAAATAACTTGAAAACCTCTAATTTATATACCTAATACGTTTTCATAAAAAGGGGCCCCCTGGCCGCTTGGCCCCTTGACCCCTTGCCGCTTGGTCCCTCGCCTTTAGCAGAAGGGAGACCGTTACCGAAACCTCAAGGACCGATACCGGACCCTCAAGAACCGATACCGGACGCTCAAGGACCGATGCCGGAACCTCAAGGACCGATGCCGGAACCTAAAGAACCAATGCCGGACCCTCAAGGACCGAGAACGGACCCTCAAGGACCGATAACAGACCCTCAAAGACCGATGCCGGACCCTCAAAGACCGATGCGGGACTCTCAAGGACCGATGCCGGATCTTGGGACTATACTTCGGACCTCTGAAAACCGGACCCTCAAGGAAAGAAATCGAACCTTGGGGACTCCATTTCGGAGCTCCGGGAACCCCATCCAGAATCAAGAGAGGGGTCGCCAGAATAAGACCCCACTTTTAACAGGACGAGACTCAGGGACCGATATTAGTCTTTCAATGATCAGATATCGGCTCTCCAGAAACAAGGGTTGATTTAAATGGATTAGCCAAATTTTTGCTGACTAATATTTTAACTCCTCTACATAGTGATTTTTTTATATTGGTGGCTCCATATTAATTTAGTTCTTAGACATAGTTTAGAAAATATAAAGTGATTAATTATTAATGGGAATGCAAAAATATAATATATTTACATATTTTAGAAAGTGTTATGTATGATGCAAAATATTTGTATGTTGCATAAAAAAAGTATAAATTGATTTGAGTTTGTAAATTAATTTTTAATTAAAATGGAAGTACCGGAGCCATTCGAAGAAATAATTGGAAAATGCTATATTTTCCAATTAAAAGGAAAAATAACATTCAATTATGAAATCAAATTGAAGGACCTTCCTAGAGAAGGAGCAGCTGAGAAATTGTTATGTGCAGAAAAGATGCCAAGTTAGCACGACTTGGATGTGCTAATCGGACTTGTTTGCAAGGAGAAGATATCTTTTTTATCAACTCAAAAGCCATTTCAATAATAAATACCATTAATTATTTAACAAGGAACTACACATATGAGGAAATTTAAACCCTCCTAAATTTTTTCTAATAATTTCTAAATTTCATATTGTTGCAATCTCATAAACACACCTATAAACACTTTTCGCATGATGGAATTTAATTTCAATTTTAATAAATTTCCTTATTCTATAGAACTATTAGAATTTCTCGTGCTTAATTAATTGATTCAATTAAAAAGTCTTTGTTCTTTGTTTTTATATATAAAAATGCTGTGCACTTGAAGTAAAAAATTTAAACAGTAAAACACTTTTGACTGGAAAACAATACGTGTGTGATAAAACTTATTAAAATGTTGAAAAAACTTCTTTTAAAAAAATTCTTCGAGGAAGGTCCGAAATTCGAAATAATTAACGAGAGAAACCAGTTTTCTAATCGGTTTAGAGTAACGTCGCGTAAAAATAACTTTTAAAATAAAATCGATACCAAGTAACGAAGATTTGTTGTCGTGGTTTAAAAATGCGATAAACGAAATTGTAGAATATTCACTCCGGAACGTTAACGCAGATGATCTAGTTGGAATAACGTTTTTTGGACAAAATTTTCAAGAACGAACACCGGGTTGGATAAGCTACAAACCAGCAAGCACCATCAAGTTTGAAGATATATGGGAATTAATTTATAAAATATTTCAAAGTAATTCCGAGGGGTTGCACACTGATTCATTTGAGCTTACTACTACTATCATTAATCTGCCCACAGGAACCGGTCGAGGTAAAAAATATTTTACGTTTGAAGAAGATAGCTTGAAACGAAAAGGAGTGGTGACTATTAAAAACAAGGACAATCTATGTTTGTATCAGTCTGTAGTTGTTGGCAAAGCTTTTGCCGACAAGGACGTCAATTACAAAAAAAATAAGAGACAACAATCAAAAATTGCAAACGATCTTAGCGAATGAGCTAGTGGAGAAAACCCAAGCAGATATAACAAAGAGTGCGGGAATTCCAGAATTTAAAAAAATACATGATTATTTTGGGGATCAGTACAATATTGTAATGTACAGTTATGGCGACAATAAAAGTATTATCTTTAATGGACAAAACAATGGCAAGAGAATTAATTTGTATTATTACAATAACCATTTTAACGTGATTACTTCACTTACATCAGTTTTCTGCTCAAGTTATTATTGTGAAAAATGCAAAAATTTCAAAATTCTAATAAATGTGGTGGTAAATGTCGTTGTTGTCAACAATCTTCCCTGTGTGACAAAATATCTGTAGATGTATCGTGTAACAAATGTAAGCGCTCTTTTAGAGAAGAAAATTTAGAAACCACTCTAATACTATTTGTTTACAAGTTCATAAATGCTTAAAATACTTTAAATTATATTCAACGGGTTTTTTACACACATGCGATTCTATTTTTTGCAAACATTGTTACAAACTTGCAAAAAGAAATCATTTTTGTTTCATTAATGTTGATGCAAGAACGCCAAATGTCGAGAATTTTGTTTTTGTATTTTTTGATTTAGAAACAATGCAGGAAACAAACAACTCTACCAAAAGCAAAGTCACGACGTTAAATTACATGAACCAAACCTGTGTGTTATATCAACAAGATGCCATTGTTGCATAGATGAGTCTAAGTTGTACTTTTGCTTACAACGTGCTTATAGGACAACAATTTTAAAAACAAATGTAATTTCAAGTTTTGTTGATTATATTTTAAAATTGGCAAAAAAATTCAAGAAAGTTACGGTCTTCCCTCATAACGGACAAAGCTTTGACCATCAATTCAATTTAAATGAATTATTGAATAAAAGTAATTTAGAGCCAAAATTAATTATGAGAGGAACAAAACTCATTCAAATGAAAATAAATAACATCAAGTTTTTAGATTCTTTAAATTATTTGCCAATGGCTCTGGCTCAACTGCCAAAAGCTTTTGATTTACCGCTGAACATTAAAAAAGGTCACTTTCCACATTTATTTAATACTAGATAAAATGCTAATTACATTGGGCCTTTACCTGCACTACACTATTATAGTCCAGATTCAATGAAAGAAGTAGAACGTAAAGAATTTTTGGATTGGTATGAGCAAAACAAGCAAATTGAATTTGATATGCAGCATGAAATAGAAGATTACTGTAAAAATTATGTCTTATCTTAACAGAAGCTTGTATTAAATTTAGAAATCTTATGTTAAAGGAAAGCAACGTGTGCCCTTTTACTGAGGCCCCTACTATAGCATCAGCCTGCAATTTAGTGTTTCGTAGAAACTTTTTAAAACCAGACGCAATTGGGCTAATACCGAAAGGTGGTTACATACTTACAGATATTCAATCAAAAATTGCTCTACAATGGCTGATTTGGGAAGAAGATCAGAGGAGTATCAATATTTGTCACGCAGGTAAACAAAAAGAAGCAATTATATATGGTTTAAAAGTAGATGGAATTTGTTTCGAAACAAATCAAATATTTGAGTTTTATGGGTGCTACTATCATGGACACCAGAAATGTTTTCGATATAGACGTAACGAACAACTTGGCGCTTCCGAATTTGATACATTGGATGCTAGATTTGAATCTACTATTGCAAAAACAGAGCGATTAAAATTTTTTGGATATGAAGTTATTGAAATGTGGGAATGCAATTTTAGACAACAAATAGATGAAAATGAAGAAATGTCATATGTATCAACTCATCCGATATAAAAAAATATTCCTTTAAATGCTCGAGATGCTTTTTACGGTGGACGAACGGGAAACACAGTTTTTAAAGCTAAAGAAGGAGAAAAAATAAAATATATCGATATTTCTTCTTTATACCCTTTTGTGTGCAAGTATGGAAAATTTCCAATAGGACATCCAGAAGTTATAGTTGGGCACGAGAAATGCTCCAAATTTAATTTAGAAACAATTGAAGGCTTAATTAAATGTGAAATTCTTCCACCTTGTTCTTTATTTCATCCAGTTCTTTCAAAAAATAAAAATATTAAATTGATGTTCACACTATGTTTTACCTGTAGCTCAGAAAGCAATCAAAATGAGTGCACACATTCGGAAGAAGAAAAAACATTATTAGGAACTTGGGTTATAGATGAGGTAATAAAAGCTGCCCAAAAAGGCTATAAAATAATTGAAATACATGAAATATGGAGTTATAAAATACAGCAAAATGATAAAATTTGAAACAAACCGGCTGGCCTAAAGATTGTGTTGACGAACAATCAAAACAAAAATATGTGCTAGAGTTTTTTGAACAAGAAAATATTCACTTAAATGCTGAAAATATCGTGAAAAATTCAGGTTTGCGATCTTTTGCTAAAATTACACTAAATTCATTTTGGGGGAAATTTGGTCAGAAAGAAAACCAAACAAAAACAATAATAATTAGAAATCCAACAGAATTTTATTCTTTGATAACAGATCCTAGTAAAGATGTTGTGCACATAATGATAATTAACTCTGAAACACTTTTGGTAAATTTTAAATATAAAAATGAAGAAGGAGAATTTCTGAACACAGTCAACGTTGCCATAGCCTGTTATACAACAGCACAAGCTCTACTAAAACTATACAGCTTTCTTGAAAAATTAGAGGAACGCGTTTTATATTACGATACCGAGTCAGTAATATATGCTTCAAAAGAAGGTGAATATTAGCTTCCTACTGGCAACTTTATAGGAGATATGACAGATGAGGTTGAGTCTTTTGGAGTAGGCAGCTATATTACGGAATTTGTTAGTGGAGGACCTAAAAATTACAGTTATAAGATATTTTCCACTAATACTCAAAGTGAAACGGCTGTTGGTAAAGTAAAAGGAATAAAATTAAATTACGATTCTTCAAAAATAATTAATTTTGAAAAAATTAAGGAAATGATTTTAACAACAAGGATGGTATCTGTATATTATCACAAAATTTTAGGAGAACAGGTGAACACCAAGATCTGACTGTACCGGAATTTAAAACATATAAAATAAAAGCTGAGAAAGAAAATTTAATGACTATTGTGCCTTTGTACCGTTTGGATTTGTAAAGAAAAAAAATTAAGCGAATGTAAAAACACCTGTAAACCTATAAAAACTTTGTAAATTTAAATTTATTTATAATAATTATAATGTTTATTTTTTGATAAAAATCACAATTCTTGGTAAATAAAAACTATATTATATGAAAGTTAATTTATCTTTTTTTTTTTATTTTTACAATTATTTATTACATTTTACATTTTTTCTTTTTTTCAAAATATTTTCTAATTAAACATAACAATTAATCACTAAATTCAACTTTTTTTTCCTCACGTTTTATACATTCATTTTTTACTTTAAATTACTTTAAAACTAAGATACAATAACAAAGTCAATATCTGCATTTTGTTTATCTCATAAATAACAACTGCATTTTGCGTTAATATTATGTTTCAATAACCCGTTGGGCGTGAAATATTTTTATTAAAAAATAAAATAAAATTTTATTATTTAGCCGTAATCTATGTTAATATACTAAACAACAACATTATTACACTTTCTTGGTCTACATTAACCAGTTGACCTTCAAAATTACTAAAAAAAAATACTATCACAACAAGGTTATTGCACTTACTTGTTCTACGTTTACCTTGTTTACCTTGTCTATTATTTAAAAACACACCGTAAAAGCTTTTTTAAAAAAAAAAACAAATTAATTCTTGCATGTTATTTACATAGTCTATGTTATTCTAGTACAACACCTGTTTTTAGATCAATATAAAACATAAAACAGATTATTGCACTTACTTGTTAACCTTCTTTATTATTTACAAAAGCATTTCCGGAAAAATATAAAATACATTATCTAGTTAGCCTTCTATACCATTTATAAAAACTTTACCGGAAACTCATTATGAGAGCGCCAATCACGGCATCTAATTTGCATAAATATTTCTACAAACAACATTCCTTTAAAGTTCAAACACCTGTGTCGTGAACTCATTTGGATAAACTATTGCTATCTCTTTCTGTCACAAAATTCCCACGACCAAGTGCCCTATATACTACTGACAATTGAATATTTAACAGCAATCTTTAATAGCTGTTTTAAAATCGGCTATTTTCCAAAAAGCTTAAAAATAGCCTAAGTTATCGCTATTCCTAAACCTGGAAAACTACTGAAAAGTTATGTATCAAGCAGCAGTAAAATTTTTTTAAAATTATTAAAGAAAAACTCGAAAGCTTTATGGAAATAAACAAAATATTACCTGACGAACAGTTTGGTTTTAGATCGGATCATTCTACCATACATTCACTTATCAGTCTAATCGGTTTAAGATTGGTCTTAAAGTTCTAAATTTAGAAATATAACTAATAAAAATTTTACAAAGATTCTTAAGCGAGAGAGAATTTAAAATTTTTCTAAGAGAATCAAACTCTACCTGTACACTTATGCAAGTGTACCTCAGGGATCGGTCCTACGACCTCTTTTATATAATATATACACCAATTATTTTACCATGGTTTGCTACTGGCATCCAAATTTGACGTTTATTTTACTTTTCCCATTCGTTTGATATATTGTTTGCGAAGGGGGTGTAATTTTTTGTTAATTACTTAACTTTAGTTTTAAAAATAAATAAAATTAGTTTTCAATAATTAATACTACAAAATTAATAAACATGTAAGTATATACATATGTCATTTATATAATTTATGATAATTAAAGTTCTATGTTTAAGGTTAAGCCTTACTTCAAATATACTTTGTTTCAAAAAAAAAATTTTTATCGATAGCATCTCAATTTCCTATTATAAATATCGAACGAGTCTTCGCTAAGAAGTAAAATTGTTTAAAGTTTAGATCAATTCTTTTTTTGAATTTTGTAAAGCTAAAAGTAAAGTTAAGATTAATTCTTCAATTTTGTGAATTTAAAAGTAAAGTTAAGATCAATTGTTGAATTTCGTGAATTTAAACGAAAAGTTAAAATTATTTTTTTTTTGGAAATTGAAACTTTATGAATCTAACTTAAATTTAGACAATTTTATGGTACTTATTAATCTTAACTTGTGATACATCAAAAATTTGAACAAAAAAAAAACCTCTGAAAATATTTGAACATTGAAGAAAATAATTTTCTACATGGTAGAAAATAAATATAGATCAATAATGAAAGTCTTCTGAGTTAAGACTTTTTTCATCTCTGAAAAGTCTTTCATAAAAAGTCACGCAATCATGAAAGTCTTATGAATTGAAAAGCAATTACTTTGCTTTGTATGGAAAATTGTTGGTGTCAAAAACATAAACTGCATTATCTTATTGAAAATAGAGACATTTTTTTGTATGAAATTTTGTGGATTGAAAATATTAAAAAATAAAATTGGGAAAACTAGTTTTATTTGGAGTTTCATTTTGGACGAAGAGATGGAAGAAATGGAAAGGGAAGTAAATACCATTTTGTATCGTGAAAAAAAGACGCCTTAGAGACTCATCGAAATTTTGGATACACCGATAAAAATAAATTGGATTTAGTAAAAAAATTATAAGTAAATTTATAATTTATATTTATTTATTTTTTTTTTTTTTATTTATACCAATTCATTTACATAATTTAATTACAATATAGTTTTGATTCTTACTATTTTTACAAACAACAATAATAAACATTGTATAAATAAAGTTTAAACTATACAGTAGTGTAATTGAAATTGGTGTTATACTTGTGGATATGAATTTCATTTACATTTAATTTTACAAGATCTTAATAATACAAATTTAAGCCAAAAATTTAAAAGTTATAAATGAAATAAAAATTTAATATGAAAAATATAAAATAAAAGTGTGGGGTTACAAAAAAAAAAGAAAAAATATCTATGTATGTATATATAAATATTGCTTAATATTATGTAATATTATATTTATTACAAAAACAAAAGGGGTAAATAGAGCAACATAAGAATTTTAAAATTTCTTTAGATATGACTTTGTCAAATACATCCTTGTATTTGCAATCGAAATATAATCTTAAAATACGTACTTTGAAAGTATCAATATTTTCCTTTTCACTAATTCTTCTAATGTGCATATCAATAATATATATATTAGAGCTATTTATTTTTTTTATTTTCTATTTTATTTACAGAAATTAAAATTAAATAATAAATCCAATAGTTCACAGCAAGTTTTTATTCGAAACAAAGAGGAACAATAGAAATAAAAAATAGAATATATGTTGACATTTTCATAAATAATATATGACTATGAAATAGCCTAGGTTGCAAGAAGCACCCGTATTTTGGGAATCGGAAGTCGGACCGATATGATTTAAAAACGGTACTCACCGATTTTGTAGTAAAATTTAAATCAGTAAACAGAAATAAAAAATTCGACTTTAAGCGCCCAGAAAAAATGGACCCAAAAACTAGGGTGCCACTCTCCGGAACTTTTTTAATTTTTTTTTCAATTTTAGTTTCAATTGCAGTATCGGGGACTAGATATTTTAAATCAGATCGGCCCGACTTCTGGTTTCTAATATATTGATGTTTATTATTCAAAGTTTTCTAAAATGCATGTGACATAAAAAGTCTGAAATAATGACAAAAGTCAAACAATAAACATTCATGACAACCAAAAATAATGACTTTTAAAAAAAAAAAAATACTTCTTTTCATGATTCACAATTAATGACCTTTTTCTAAAACAGAAAAAAGTTTTAGCTCACAAGACTTTCATGATTGACCCATTATGTTGATTATGTTCTATTTTATTAAAAAAAAAAATTACAAACAAAAACAAATGTCTAAATGCGCATATTTTTGCGATGCGTTTTTTTGCATGATAGGAGCCATGGTATTCCTTGGCTAAATTCTGTTAAATACTTAGGCGTCTTTTTTAATAAACAATAACTTATAAGGAACATATCACCAAAGTCATTAATAGGGTGCATAAAACTATAATAATACTATACCTCTTCATCAACAAAAAATCCTATTTATCAACAGAAAATAAAATGATAATAATGAAAGCAGTATTTCAGCTAATGATACTGCATGCTTATTCATTATTGTTCAACGTAGCGAAAACACATATAGCAAAATTGCAGATAGCTCAAAATAAAATTTTAAAGTTAGTTTTTAATTTACCATTTTATTACTCCACGCGAATATTACACCGAAAAGCAGGAATTGCCTTTATTTCAATTTCCTCTTTCGGTAAATAATTGAAATAAAAACACAAAATTTAATTGAGAAAGGTTTTTTTTGATTAAATTAATCTATATACTGTTTAAAATAAAATAAAAACTCTCTCTGCAATTGCTATTATTTAGTTGTAAATTTGTAATTCCACATGGATCAGTAAGTTTAATCCTAAGATAGATATAATCTTTTATAAAAAAAAAGAAAAAACCAAAAGGTTTTTCGCATTTTTGCTTAAAAATTCTAATATTAGTAAAGCAAAAATCTTTAAAATTCATGCTAGAAATAATATATTACAGTTGTAAAGATAATTGCATCTAATCTCTGTATAATATGTAAAAGTAGTAAGGATATGGCGGTGCAAATGGCGGAGCTTTAAGCTTTCCTGGTAAAGATATGGCGGAGCTTTTAATCAGCAAAGCTTACCAGGTAAATATATGGCGGCGCAAATGGTGGAACTTTTAAACGGCAAAGTTTTTAAGCGGGAAAGTACGAGTAAAAGATTTGTGTCTTTGATATTTTACATGATCATGTGGGGAGGAGCAAAACAATGGCGCTGCTGCTGCAACGGAGTTTTTAAGCGCATGATAATTTGGAGAGGAGCAAAACAATGGTGCTGTGGCTGCAACGGAGTTTTTAAGCGGTAAAGTATGAGTAAAAGGTTTATGTGTTTGATATTTTAAATTTATTTAAAGATTTATTTTTATTATAAAAAAATTTTCTTGATTATGGAACTTAAGTTTAAACTTGATTTAATGTTTATATAAAAAAAGTTTTTAAAGCTGGATTAAAATTTGCTGAATTATTATTATCTTTGAGAAGCTTAATAATTTTTATTAATAAAAGTTTTATTGATTTTGGAACTTAAGTTTAAACTTGATTTAATATTTATATAAAAAGTTTTTAAAGCTGGATTAAAAAGTGTTGAATTTTTGTTATCTTTAAGAAGCTTAATAATTTTTATTAATAAAAGTTTTTATTTTATTAAAAGTTAATATTTATATAAAAAGTTTTTAAAGCTGGATTAAAAAGTGTTGCATTTTTTTTATATTTGAGAAGCTTTAAAATTGCTAAATATTCAGATAAATTCAAGCACTTCATTTTAAAAAGTTTTTTAAATTTGGTTTAAATACTTCATTAAAAATTTAGTATATTAAAATAAAGCTTGGTTTAAATATAGAATATAGAATGTATTATAAAAATAAAATTATTATAAAAATATTCTGTTGACTAGTTCTTTTTTCGTAAACAAAAACCCATGTTGTTTTGAAATGATATTTAAGAAAATGTAGAGTTTAAAAGCTAATATAAAAATAATAAAAAGTTTTTATAATATTGGATGGAAAAAAAACAAATAAAAGTAACTTAAACAAATTTTATTTATGAACATAATTTAAATGAATTTTTTTTTTTTTTTTATTTATTATGCAAAATTTTTGCTTATAAACTTTTTATAAATATGATCAAAATGCTTTTAAAGCATAAGGAATGAGTAAAAAAAAAAATTTAGGTCTTTGATATTTTAAATTAGTGAAATGATCTAATATTTTATTTAAAATGCTGAATATTCTAAATTAGACTAAAAACATATGAAAAATTTAAAGTTGAAAAAAAAGTTTAAAGTTTGGTTTAAATACCAATTTTTTATTATTAAAATTTAAACTTGATTTAATATTTATCTGAAAAAAATTTAAAAAAATTTTATTATTAAAATTAAAACTTGATTTGAACACATAATGAATACAAAATAATTTTTAAATGGAACGTTTTGTTATTCTCGTAATACAATGTAAATTAGACTTTTGGTAAATATGTTTTTACTTTAATAAAAGCTTTGAGTTAACGGTTGTAATTATATTGTTAATATTATAAGCTGCGATTATGAAATACAAATTGAAAACATGATCAAGTTCAAGTTGAAAGTAAACAAAAAAAATGAAAAAAACTTGGGTTTAAAAAGTTGTTTTTAATATTAAATAACAGCATTGCATTTTTTACTAAAAGTTTATAAATTTTTATTCATTAAATAATATCTTGTTTATTTATCCATGAATCATGTTTTTTATCAAAACCAAGCCACCTAACCAAAACTTGATTTCCTTTTTATACCCTACACCTAAAGTATAGGGTATATTAACTTTGGTATGGTGTTTGTAACCACCAAAAGGAAGCGAGTTAGATATGGACATGTACATCTATTCTGAATCAGGATCACCTCCTGAGTCGATTTAGCGATGTCCGTCCGTCCGTCCGTTTACACGATAACTCAAAAACTAATGAAGCTATCTTGATGAAATTTATATAGTTGGTTACTAATTACGAAAGGAAGGCTAAGTTCGAATCTGGACAAAATCCTTCCATGGGTTCGGATTCTGGAAGCTTCCGAATGATTCCGGAGCAAACGAAGTTATCTCCAGGACCAACAAAGATAGAACCTTTAATTTTTTTTACAATGATGCTCATTCCCGTTTGATTTATGTTTCTGAAATTTAAGAGGATATGGTCCATGGGTTTGGATTTTGGAAGCTTCCTAACGAGCCCCAGAGCAAATGAGATTATCTCCAAAAACAACAAAGATATAACCTTTAAATTTGGCAGAATGGTGTTCTCTTATGTTTGATTTAGGTCTCTAAAATTTGAGAGGATTTGGTTCATGGGTTCGGATTTTGGAAGTTACCGAACGAGCACCATACCAAATGAGATTATCTCCAAAACCAATAAAGATATAACCTTCAAATTTGACAGAGTGGTGTTCTTTTATGTTTTATTTATGTCTCTAAAATGTAAAAGGATTTGGTCAATGGGTTTGGATTTTGGAAGCTTCTGAACGAGCACCAGAGCAAATGAGATTATCTCCAAAACCAATAAAGATATAACCTTCAAACTTGACAGAGTGGTGTTCTTTCATGTTTTATTTATGTTTCTAAAATTTAAGAGGATTTGGTCCATGGGTTCGGATTTTGGAAGCTTCCGAACTAGCACCAGAGCAAATGAGATTATCTCCAAAACCAACTCAGATATAACCTTTAAATTTGGCAGAGTGGTGGTCTTTCATGTTTTATTTAAGTCTCTGAAATTTGAGAGGATTTGGTTCATGGGTCCGGATCTTGGAAGCTTCCGAACGAACCCTAGAGCAAACGAGTATATCTCCACAACCAACAAAAATAGAACTTTTATTTTTAGTACAAAGGTGTTCTGTTATGTTTCCGTTTCTGTAAAATTGGAAACTGACGTTTTAAAGAATTTGAACCATGGGTTCAAGCAGCTGCCAAAAAAACTTATGGGTTTTTAAGTTAATTCGAATTATTCAGGCGTAGGGTATTAATAAGTCGGTTGCATGACTTACTGTTACATTTACTTATTTTCTTATTATTTTTTCTACAAGGTAAACATTAGGAAATTTAACAGATGTAAGTTCAGGTTCATAAAAACTGCCTTTTATTGGTTTTTGTGTGTAATCGAGTAAATTGTATGTTATTGGATCTGTTCTTTTTATTTTTGCTATGGTATAAATTTCTGTTGACCAATTAGGTTGATAACCTTTTGCAAATATACCTTTAAATTTACTTATACGAACAAAATCTCCAATTTTGTATTTTGCTTTTCGGAATACTTTTAATTTATTGAATACAGTTTTTAATAATAATTTCTCATTTTTCTTTGTAACCTTTTTAGGTGGAAGTTTAATTGTATGATGGTCTGTTGAGTTATATTTTTCTATTAGCGATGGTAGAATAGTTAACCATTTACATGTGCCTTGTAAACTAAATTGTTTCCACATCGTGTTTTTTAGCGTACGATTGAAACGTTCTACAATTGATGCTTTTAGTTCTGAATATGTATGATAATGGTTAATTTTATTTTTCCTCATTAGATTTTGAAATTTTTTGTCGCAAAATTCCATACCTTGATCAGATTGTAAATTTTTTGGTTTTTTACCAGCACGCTTAAAAATATTTTTCATTGCGGTTAAAACATTAACAGCGCTTTTGTTTTTAACCGGTTCAGCATACGCAAATTTGAAAAATGTATCAATAACAGTTAATAAATATTTATATCCCTTATTGAATTTTGCATATGGAATCATTTAAACCAAATCAATTTGCCCAGTATCATTTAAACCCTGAATACCAAGAATATGTTTGCTGCTTTTATATTAATTTTCAATTTGTATTTTAAATTCAGTTTCTTATTAGACACAGATCAAAAATGATTAATTTTATTCAATGATAGCAGGACCATCTGGATGTGGAAAAACAACATTTGTGTGTAATTTTATTGAAAATATTAACAGATTGATTTACCCGAAAATTGAAACAATAAAATGGTGTAACCCAGAAATTTCTGCTATTCCGAACAATATAGATTTTCCTGATATCGAATTTTACACCAGTATTCCGAAAGAGTTTAGTGGGAATGAAAATAGACCTACTTTAATTGTTTTAGATGACTTAATGTTAGATTCTGCAAATAAACAAGTATGCGAACTATTTACTAAAGGTTCGCACCATCGTAATTTCTCTATTGTATTGTTAACGCAAAACGTTTTTCATCAAATTTTCAAGAGATATTTCATTAAATTGTAAATATTTAGTGCTTTTCAAAAACCCTCGAGACAAATCGCAGATTTTTCCTCTTGCTAGACAACTATATCCAGACAATATAAAGGATTTCTTGAAAGTATATAATGAGTCAACATCAAAACCACATGGTTATATTGTGTTGGATTTAACACAAGACATTAACGACTTATTTCGTATTAGAACTAATATTTTTTCAAAAGAATATTGTATATGCTTCTGTGATACGGGTGATTTGAACGACAGCTGTCAAAAATATGAAACGATTGAAGAAAACTAACATATATTACATGTACTAGGAAAGTGCATCAAGAAGAAATTTCGTGAAAATATTCATAAATATTGTGATGATGATATTATAAAAACTATTGCTGAAATTGCAATCAATATATTAAATGGAAATACTAAAATAACGCCAGCACAAAAAGCAAAATTAAAAAAACATAAAAACCAATTAAGATTCCTAGCCTGTGCAAAGAAGAGTATAAAAGCTAAACGAAAAATTTTATTTCAACATGGTGGATTTTTACCAACTTTAATAGGAACTATATTATCTGGTGTAATAGGAAAATTGCTCAGTAAGACATAATGCAGCGAATGATTGTTATGTCAACAGAAATATTTTCAAAATTTAGCAAATTATTTCAAGATGATAAAAATTTGGATATATTAGATCAAAAAATGAAAAAAAGTTTTATATGATAAAAAATTAAAACCATTGCAAAAATACCATACCATCAAAACCTCCTCAAATATGGAATTAACAAAAGACAAGCAAAAAGATTACCAGACAAGGCTAATAATCTTACATTTGATGCAGGTGCTCAAACAAAATTCTTTTCTAAGCGAAATGCATATGCAGAATCTGAATTTCCTAAAAACAAATCAACATCAACACAGTCCAACTTCGTACCATTAGTTACTGATGATGTGTTTGAATATGACCCTAAAAAAGAACATTCAGATATGGATATCGATTTAACACATTACGATTTGGATGATGAAAATTCATTTAAAAAATTAGCTCAAACTGAAATGTTGAAAGATGAAAAATTAGTGCAAAGACCATCTCTAAGCTCTGATTATCGAATGTTTGAAACACCGAGTGGTTATGTAATTACCGTTGCTGTACCATCTCCTGAAAAGAAGAAGTCACTAAGATCGGCCGGCAGTACAATATCCTCAACTATACTCTCACAGTTTCCTGAAACAAAAAAACGAAAACTAAAACTATTACTAAGAAGTCCAAAACTAAGAACTTCATCAACACAGTGCAACATTTAGAAGAATTTAAGAAGAATTTAATAAAGATGGATAGTCAAGAAGACTTCTATGTAACATTGTTTAGCAATGATAATCTAAAACTATTTCCAGACAACACTTTAGCTTCATTCGAAAATAAATTACCTATTCACTTTGATTTAAGAAATGGAAATTAGAAAGTTGGTCTTTCAGAAATGTAATGTGCTTTTATCAATATTGGGCAATATAATGTTTACATAAGAAACATTGAAAAACCTCTTGAAAAATCAAAGTAACCAAATCGATAGGTTACACATATTATTCATATAACGATTCGGAATTATATTTAGATGATTGGAAATTTAATTTTTTACCAACGCTTATTAAAAATATAACTCCTAATCCGGGATTTACTCGCAACCAAGTTTTCAAAGAAATTTTTAATGAAGTTTTGGCATATATCTCTACTCCTAAAAATTATGATGATGTAACATTTAAAAAAGTGTCAGAATCTAACCGATGCGATTTAATACGAATATCGCAGACATTTGATGAAGATAGTTTCTATATAAAAGTTAATCACAGTTATAATATCAAGACATTATTGACTGAATTATTTCAACAAAAAAAAAAATATTAAAAATTTCAAAATAAAATTACCTGAGCTATTCAAATTAGCTGTTGCTAATAATAAAGATGAATTGAATGGAATGGTGATGATTTATTCATATATATTTGAATCATCTGTTTTTGGAAGTAGCAAAGTGCGTGCGAGCTATCAACATAGAAAATTGTAGAATACCTACAAATATTGAATTTGAAAATCTCCATTACATACCTATAGAAAAAAATTGTTTTGAAACGATAGCGATTAAAATTTGCAATCAATACGATGATGGAATAAATTTTGTTTCCAGTTACTCTCCAACAAAAATTGTATTACATTTTAAAAAGCATTGATTGCTCCCCAATTGAACAATAGAAATACTACTACTCAAATATAATATCCTGTCAAACATGGAAAGAGCTTACGTGAGATATTATTCCTCTCAAGTAGGTGGAGGAATCAACGATATTGGGCCTTTATTACAATTTAATCCAGCTATACAAAAAGGTCGAAATATATTCGGAAGTTTAATTCGTTACTTAAAGCCCGTTTTTACATCAGGTTGGGACTTAATTAAAAAAGAGGCTGTCAACACAAGTAAAAATATTTTTAAAGATATATCATCTGGTGCAAACATAAAAGAAGCTGTAATTGATCAAAGCAAAGGCAGCATAAAACATTTACGAAAATCAGTAGTTAATCAACTGCATTCGATGTATGGTGGAAAACAAAGAGCTATAAAAAGACGAAGAACTATAAAAAGACGAGCAATTTTTAAAAAGACATATTTGAAGTGGAAAAAGCGACGAAAAAAGCATAGTAAAACCTCTTATGTATTCAATTAAAAAATGGAATGTATGAAATCTGAACTCGACCTTTTTGCGTCATTACCCGTACAAACAAGTATCTTGCGTTTAGATGACGTAGCATACAATCCTTTAGCTTCTTTAGAGTCATCACCGTCAACTATTGAATTTGTTTCACTTGGAAATGGAGATACATATTGGGATGTATCCTCAACCTGCATCAAATTTAAAGTTCAAATATTAAAAAAAGATGGATCAGTTTGGAGTGCAAACGATAAAATAGGAACCGGAAATGAAGCAAGAGCAGCTCCGCAGCCGAGTGTTGTAAATAATTTATTACTCTCTTTAATTAAACAATGTAATGTAACTCTAAATGGAAAAAACATCACTCCTTCAGACTCCTTATACCATTATAAAACATACTTAACTACTTTACTAAATTATGGTACAGATTCCAGTCAAACACATCTGGAAGCATCTGGTTGGGAATTGGATAAACCAAATGTAAATGGTTTTAACAATTCTGGTTCTAAATCTAAATCATTCGAATTACTTTAGCATTAGAAAAACAAGATTTTTTTATTTTCTTTAACGATGACGATGAAAGCTATTTAAAAATTCTCGAAGCTACGTTATACATGAAACATTTAACAATTAATCCTAGCATATTGATAGCACGTAATACTGTATTGGAAAAGGCTAACACGAAATAATTTTCTACAAGAAGTGAAATCAAAACATTTACAATTCCAGCTAACACTTCCAACATATCTTTGGATAATATATTTATAGGGGAAATACCAAAAGCTCTAGTATTTTGTATGGTTAATAATGAATATTTCAATGGTAAAAGATCAAAAAATTCATACCATTTCGATCATCAAAATCTCACACAATTTCAATTGTATGTGAATGGAGTGCCTACACCAAACTCTGCAATTGAAACAAATTTTACATTGAATAATCTTTGCAATTCTCGTGCATATTTAACATTATTTAGCGGTACAGGTATACATCATTCTGATAGAGGACATCAAATTTTAAAAGAACTATTTGCAAAAAGTTATACAATACTAGCTTATGATTTATCAGCAAACGGCTCGGGAACAGATACACGTCAAAGTTTATTAAACCAGGGAGTAGTAAAGATTGAAGCAAGACTAAGTTCTCCATTAACTTCATCATTTACATGTAGTGTTTGCAGAATTTGATGCTAATATAGAAATTGATAAAAATCGTAACGTTTACGTAAACATATAAAAAAGAAGTTCAAGCGACCCTTTCAACTCACTTAAAAATGGCATGTGCTCTAGTAGATTTATCGTTCTGTACAGACGATAACAATACAATATTTGTAAAACATCTTGTTGTGGTTGGAATAAAAGAAAAATGTAAAACTATTTCAAAAGAATTAAAGTATAAATTCCCAAACAGAGATTTGAAAAAAACAGACATCAAGAATTTTTCCTTTGGGCATATGGACAACGACAAACTAATAATTTAATAAATTTATTAGAAATATTCGATATAGTGTTGACAAATGGAAAACTTAAAGTTGAAGTTTTAACAGCATACATAAATGGAAATACTCAACTAATTGATATTTCTCATTTACAAAAAGGAACTAAAAAGCTAAAAAGGAACACATTGGCTAGCAATTTTTGTATCAGTTCAAGGTTGTGTAGAATATTTTGATTGATTTGGAAATCCACCATTCCACAGTGAGATTTTGAAATTTCTACAAAATCAATCAAAATGTTTTATTTTCAACAATAAACGTTTACAAAATGACTTTACATCAGTCTGTGGGCAATATTGTTGTGTATATTTACGGATGCGATGTAACTGCAAGAGCATGAAACATTTTATTAATTTATTCAATACATCATCCCCACTTTCAAACGATAAAAAAATACAAAGAATGTTTCGAAGAATTTTTAATAAAAGAAAATGAAATTACGAAAATTATTTCGAACTAATATAAATTTTTTAAATATATATTCCATCAGTTTAAAAAAAATAAAATGGAGTCAACATCAAATATCGAAACATTTGAAAAACAAGGCAAAGGCAACAGCAGTAACAGCAACGAATCACAACAAAATCTCTTATTAAGTTACATTTATTATTAGGATAAAAAACAAACAACAAAAATACAAATTGGATTTAATGTTAAAAAAATCGCTGCTACAATAATTTTCCAACGTAATCGTAAAGTCATTAGCGAAATGAATTATTTGGAGTGGTATGCAGTTTATCAAGATTTTACAAACAACCAACTCCATAAATTAAATTCAAATAAATTTCCACTAAAATTTAATTATGCTGGAGGAACAATTAAAAAACTTACATTGGAACTAGAAGAGTATACCCGATTATGTCTTATGTTAGATTTTTTTCAAGCAGTGATGTCATATAACAATGGAGCCGAATTGAATGTACGAGAATATGTATTAAAATATTTTGAGAGATGTATTGCAAAGAATAAGCTTAAACTGGAACAAGAAGATTTCTATATTCCTATGAATTTGCATATAGCTCAATACAACTATTTCCGTCTCTTTTAAGAAATACCATTATTTATGTCTGAAAAAATATATTGGTCAACGATAAATAAAACAAATATTTTTTAAAACCAATTTTTATTATTATCTTTTATTAAAAACATATATAAATTCATACAATTTTTACAGCACATCTTTGCAAATTTTCCGTATTTTGATGGTGGGGACAAATGGTGATGAAATTCCTTACTTTTTGTAGAGGTGGAATTTTATTATCTAAATTGATAACTTCTACTATTGAATTTGAAAAAAACCTATCTAAAAATTGCTTTTTTTAAGACTTTTTACATAAATGATATCGAATGATGTTAAATGTTTCTCTAAGATATTTTTTAATTGTAGATATTCTATAAAACCATCATTCCAGTCCAACATATTAATTTTCCTTTTGTTGTATTCACTTTGTGGTTTAGAATCAAAATTTAATTAGCATCAAATTATAAATCAACTATAGCCCTACTGTGGCTGTGCTACTGTGGCTGCTGCTGATGCTGCTGTTGCTGTTTATTTTATTCTTTACTATTCGTATATATTAAATTAAACCAATAGTGTAATAGCAAACAGTAGTAGCAGCAGCATCATTATTTTATTTATACTTTTGATTTCAGCAACCATCTGGTGGGAGGGGGTACCTAAAGATTATACAGAATGGAAAATTTTTTCTCAAATCGCCCATCAGATCTTCGGATCTTTAAAAACCGTTTCAAAAAAAAAAAAAACAATCTGACCTCATCCGCTTGACAATAGGAGAAAACTTGCTGTCTCTCTCTCTCTCTCGCAGATTGTTATTATTATTTTTTTTTGTTCTTTCTTAATGTTTTATTTTAACAAATGTTTTTTTTTTTATATTTTTTTTGTTGTAAATCAACGCTAAAGTCTGGCAACAGTTGACCCGGAGACATGGCGATGACGCCCGTCGCATCCCTGGGCGCTCGGGCACTCGGGAGTTACGTATTCGTCTGATAATCCACCTGTTGAAAATACAACAACGTCAGCAATACCTGCTGTTATCCAAATAAATTCCATTCCCACAAAAATAACAGACGCTAAATTTGCATTTCCTGTTATTGCCAAATAATAGAATTTATCATTTGCAATAACTTAAAATATATATATCAGATTTCAATCTAATTACATTTAAATTATTAAACAATAATTTAAATATAAAGTTAATATCATATTTTGTCTGGAATAATAAAATTACTTCTTATTAAATTGATTATGAAATAATTTAAAATGCAGTTTCCCACAATAAATATTATTGCTCGAATTACACCAAAAAGTTAAATTTGTTTTTGTAATTAAATTATTATAAAATTATTAAATGATCATATTACAAAAGTAATATTCAAAATAAGTTGTATAATAATTTTAATAATAAGTTTCTCACGTCCAAAATAGCTGAACTAACATAATTTATAATATAAATAGGACGATAATTAGAATAAGAGATGAGTTGTTAAATTATAAATTGTTAATCAAGACATGAGTTGTTAATTTGCAAATCGTTAATCAAGACATGAGTTGTAAAATTGTAATTTGTTAATCAAGACCTGACATGGTCAAGTATAATAAAACATACTAAATTGTTTGTGTTAATAAAATATTGTATTTGTCTCGTAAATTTCAATATAAAAATAAAGTTCGTAAGAAATAATAAATAAAGTTAAAAAACGGTAGTTTTTTTTTTTAAGAATATCGTAGTTGAACTATAAAACTGGCGCAGTCGGTAGGATAACTCAAATTAAGAACTTTCTAAATATTTTTCGTGAAACAAGACTTTCTCTTCGCATTCCTTAAGTGAGTCTGCTTAGGCTCGAAAAATATACAAAGAGTTATCTAGTGATACGAATCGCATAATAAAATCGGTCAATAACAAAATAAAATTATAAAAATTTTTGTTAACTCCGGTAATAAACAAAATAAACAAAAATAAATTCAATAACTATAAACATTAACTACAAGTTGAAACATAGAGAAAAATTAACTCGCAGACACAAGCTTTAGTTAAAATAAAATAATAAAAATGTTTTTCATAAACGGCAACATAGAATTTTACAAATTAATTCGTAGAAACAAGTTAAGAAAAACCACAAAAACTCAAAGGATCCAGCCTTATGAACAAATTCGACAAAAATAGAGATTTACAAGAACAAGACAATATGGAACAACAATATCAAGACCAACTAGTAACACAACAACGTCAACTAGAACAACAACAACAACAAATACAAGAGCTCTTGGAGACAATTAGAAATCTTCAGGCAGCACAAAACAGAATTCCAGTCGTAGTCGCAGTCCCAGTAACATAAAATTCATGTCTACATTCACCGGTAAAGGAGATGTCAGCATTAACTCTTTCATCAGCAGTGTAGAGTATCAACTATCAACAGTAAACAGCATCGAACATAGACAGGCCATAACTAGGGCAATATTTTTCGAAAAAATCCAAGGCGAAGCTAAAAATTGCATAATAAACCTTCCGGATCCATCAAATTGGGAAGAAATCAAGACAATCCTGAAACTAAGATACAAACCAGAAGTGGAACCCTGTGAAATCCAGAAAATGATATCAAACTTAAAAGCAAATTCGGTAAGTGAATTATCTATTATTATACAAAACATTAAATATAAGTCTGACGAAATACAAGTGTATTACAAAGATCAAGATTATATAGATTTAAGTAACGTTGATAGTTTGTTAATAAATACTATAAAAGAAATGACACAGGGAATTTTGTTAGAAAAAATTTATAATGAAAAAGAGTTAGGAACAATTATTGCTATAATGAGGCATCGTAGGTACGAAGACTCATGTATTAGAAAAGAATACAATAAAATGAGTCATAACCAAAAAGGTTTTAATCAAAGTAAAAATTTTCGATATAACTCTACGGCCTATAATAATGAACTTTCTAAGAAGTTTTCAAATAATAATAACAAGGCAAGTAGCTATTTAGATAATAACAGAATAGGGCAAAATAGATATTCAAGTAATAATAATAATAATAACTCTGGGCAATTCCGCCGTGGTCACCAATGGTCAGGAAACTTTAGGAACAATCCGGGCAAAAATCGCCAACAACTGGATTACCCTAGACAAGGATCGGGTGAGCCGATGGAAATCGAGAACATCCAACGAAGGTCGGGCAATCGTAGGAAAAATCCGGGCCAAGATCGCCAGCAACAGGATTATCCTGAGGAAGAACCGACTAATGCCGAAGAGGACCAAAATATACAAGTTAGGAAAAATAATTTAAATATAAATAAAACTAATGACCATAAAACTTCCGATAGCCATCTAGATTTGTTTTACAAACTAGCCTCGGAGTTACCCATTATTAAAATCACAATTGAAAATAGGAACTTTTTAGCCTTAATTGATTCAGGATCAAGCTTTAGTATAATTGATGATAGAATAAAAGGATTCAAAAAAGTTAAAATCGAACCCGTATATTATTCAACTATCAATAAAAAGGATAGTATTAATTTCGAAGTTCATACAAGAACGCCAATAGAATTTAAAATGCTACCAAATGCATTAACTAGGTGGAAAGTAAAAAATTTACCGAACAGAAAATATCACATGATAATAGGTTGTGATTTACTAAATAATTTAGGAGGAATAATAGATTTTGAAAAACAAATTATAAACATTAATGAACAAGAGATAAAATTTGAAAACTCTCCATATAATTTTAAAGAAATTTGTACGTTAGAAGCAATAGATCCAAGAATGAAATTATTACAAATGGATCATGTCAATTTGAACGAACGATCAGAAATAGAAAAATTAGTTAAGAGGTTTGCCAAATTATTTTTTAAAGAGGAGAATATACTGACACATACGACAAAAGTAAAACATGAAATAGTGACAACAACTGATCAAGTTATTAACTCCAAATTATATAGGTATCCACCAAAACATGAAAAAGAGGTAAGAAGACAAATAGCAGAAATGGAAACACAAGGAATAATTAGAAAAAGTAACTCTCGATATTCTAGTCCCTTAATAGTAGTACCGAAAAAAACAGACAACTCAGGACAGAAAAAATTTAGGATTGTAATAGATTAGATTAAACGAAGTGACGGTAGACGATAAATTCCCTCTACCAAATATTGACTCAATACTGGATAAATTAGGTAAGGCTCAGTATTTCACAACATTAGATCTGGCAAAGGGTTATCATCAAATATCTATAAAAGAAGAAGACAAAGAAAAGACAGCATTTGTGACGCCACATGGCTTGTATGAATTAAATAGGATGCCGTTTGGGCTTAAGAACGCCCCAGCGACGTTTCAGCGCCTAATGAATAATATCCTAAGGGATTATATTAACAGGGTATGTGTAGTGTATCTGGACGATATACTTATATTCAGTACCTCACTCGAAGAGCATATTAGGGCAATACAAAATATTTTTAAAATTTTGGAAGACAAAAATCTAAAAATTCAAATAGACAAATGTAACTTTATGAGAAGAGAAACGGAATTTTTAGGACATATCCTAACAAAGGATGGACTAAAACCTAACCCAAATAAAATTAAAATTATTCAAGACTTACCACTACCTAAAACTGAAAGAAAAATTAAAAGTTTCCTAGGATTAACTGGCTATTATCGTAAATTTGTGAAGGATCGCACAACCTATAACAAAATATTTAAGAAAAAACTCTAAAATTAACTTAAACGATCCTAACTATATTACAGCATTCGAGAAATTAAAATCTGTAATAATAAGCCATCCGGTAATAAAATACCCAAACTTTGATAGACCGTTTACCCTAACAACTGATGCATCAAACTATGCTATCGGTGCAGTCCTGCCACAAGAGGGACACCCAGTTTGTTTCGCGTCGCGAACCCTAAATAATCACGAACGAAATTACTCAGCAACAGACAAAGAGTTTCTCGCAATTATGTGGTCGGTGAACTACTTTTGACCATACCTTTACGGTAACAAATTTAAAATATTAACGGACCATCAACCTATTAAATATTTACATGCAAAATACAAAGGAAAAGATCTATCACCTAGACACCAAAGGTGGTTGCTAAAATTAGGTGAATACCAATTCGAAATAGAATATCTAAAAGGAGAAGAAAACCGCGTAACTGACTTTTTAAGCAGAATTGAAAATAGAAACGAAAAAATTAACGAAGAAAATGAGAAAGAATCGATAGAATCGATAAATATACTAAATATCGAGGATGATGTTACGATGGCAACAGTACACTCCGCGGAAGAGGAACTGCTAGACCATATCAATATTAAAGAAGGAATAATCAACATATATAAAACACAAATCATTCTTACAAATAATAAAATTTTAGAAATAGAAAATATCTTAGGTAGAAGAATAATTTACATAGCAGAATATGACTTTGATAATTTAAATGATATTTTAAGAAGATACATTAAAAAGGGCATAACCGGTATATACTCAGAGTTATCAGATCATAAATATAATATTGTACAAAATAAAATTATTGAGCTATTTTCAAACGATAAAAGTATTAAATTTATTAAATATTCCTATAGAGCACAGGAAATAGGAACTGAAGTAGAAATAGTTAAGCAAATTTCATTATACCATGTTAAAGAAAGTTACCACTCGGGTATCCAAGAAACGTATAATCAATTGAAATATAAAATATATTATCCCAAACTATTGGAGATAATTCAAATTGTCATAAATCAATGTGAAATCTGCCAACAGGTCAAATATGATAGAAGACCTATTAGACCTAAATATAGTATAACTGAAACACCTAGTGATATAAATCAAATTATTCACATTGATACTTATGTGATAATGAAATGCTCATATTTAACAAATCGACAAGTTCTCTAAATTTGGATCTGCATATTATTTATCGGATAGGAATCAATTAACTATAGTAGAAACGTTAGAAGAACATTTTGCAAGGATGGGTAAACCTAATAAAATTATAGCGGATAACGAATTTAATGCACTGCAAATAAAGAACTACTTACAGGAAGAAAATATAGCATTACACTTGACTAAACCAAATAGTCATACTGGAAACGGGGATGTTGAACGTTTTCATAATTCTCTACTAGCTGAGAAATTTAGAATTTTAAAACAGACTGAAAAGGGTTTATCATGTAGGCAAATAATTCAAAGAGTTGTTAGGAATTATAATGAAAGATTCCATTCAAGCATAAAAGATGTACCAACAAATGTACAGAATAGGATTTCAAATTACAAAAAAATTAAGGAAACAATTATGAAAAATAAGATAAGTAAAATAGAAAAACTGAATAAAAAACGTGAAGATTATACCGAAAGTAGGTCGACAGGTTTTGTTAAAAACTATAAAGCAATCAGGCACAAAGAGCAAGCTAAATATAAAAAATTAAATTTGGATAGAGTACATGTGACGAATATTAAAAGACCATTAAAATTTTCAGATACTGACATTAACAGTCCAAAAAGTAACCGCTAACTTATTAGAAATAAACAACATAAATTCAGATACAGGGTTTGCAAAAATCCACCTAAATAAAGAAGAATTAGTTACGCAAACAGATACTATAATACATATTATTCATCCAAACGAAATCTTGGAATTATTACAAAACATTTCAAATAAAACAGACTTAATACAACCAGAACAGAAGGAGGTATTACAAACAGAAATATCAGAAAATATGAGTAAATTAAAAACAATTATACCTAAGAGGAGATTAAAACGCAGATTAGCAAATGCTGTCGGATATATGTCTAATTGGTTATTTGGGACAATGGACGAACAAGACCGACAAGACATAGTAAAACATTTGCAATTAATAGAAGAAAACAATCATTTATTAATAGAAAATCATAACAGTCAAATTAAAGTTAATGATCAATTTAGTAGAACCATAAATCAAATAAAAACAATTATAGAAAATGATAGGAAAATAATTACAAATCATATTAACATATTAGAAGACTCTCTTAGCCAACAAAATTTATATCTAGATTTACTTTTAAAACTTCAATATATAAAAGAAAAAATCAATACAATACAAGACAATTTAACTTCTATTAGACATGGTATTATACATCCAAATATATTAACAGAAGAAGAAATAGAAGAGTATCAGATAGATTTTTACAAATTACAGTATCTTAAATTAGGCTTAGCACAATTCAAAGAAAGCTCATTATTAATGGCAATTAAAATACCAAGAAAAATTAAATTAATACAATTAGAAATAATAGTTCATATCCCAAATAAAGAAAATAAAGAAATAGACTTTATAAATGAAATCATATTTACATTTAATAATAAAACTTATAAATATGAAAAACTAAAAACTTTAAATGAATTAAATTTAAGTAAGCATTGTATATTTAAAAACAACTGTCAATTATTAAAAAATACATTAACAGAAATTGTAAATATAGACAAAGAAACAATTTTAATTAAAAACGCTAATAAATTAAAGATAAATCAAACATGTGACAATATAAATATAGTTATATCAGACAATGTGCTGATTCACTTTAACAATTGTACACTTAGGATAATGGATCATTATTTTTCAAATGTAAAACAAGTATTTCAAGAAAGGTTCTATTATCCATTAAACCAAACATATAATTTTAAAAATAAGATAACATTTGATGAAATTGTATTAGAAAATGAAAAAAATATGAACATTGTACACAAGTTAAGAGTTCATAAACATATATCTTATATACTTGATATAATAATTTTTGTAATTGGATTAATTGGAGCAATTATATTATTGAAAAAATATGGTCACTTTAAAATTAATAATAGAATTCAGGAGAATTCTAATCTAAAGGAGGGAGAAGTTACGTATTCCTCTGATAATCCACCTGTTGAAAATACAACAACGTCAGCAATACCTGCTGTTATCCAAATAAATTCCATTCCCACAAAAATAACAGACGCTAAATTTGCATTTCCTGTTATTGCCAAATAATAGAATTTATCATTTGCAATAACTTAAAATATATATATCAGATTTCAATCTAATTACATTTAAATTATTAACCAATAATTTAAATATAAAGTTAATATCATATTTTGTCTGGAATAATAAAATTACTTCTTATTAAATTGATTATGAAATAATTTAAAATACAGTTTCCCACAATAAATATTATTGCTCGAATTACACCAAAAAGTTAAATTTGTTTTTGTAATTAAATTATTATAAAATTATTAAATGATCATATTACAAAAGTAATATTCAAAATAAGTTGTATAATAATTTTAATAATAAGTTTCTCACGTCCAAAATAGCTGAACTAACATAATTTATAATATAAATAGGACGATAATTAGAATAAGAGATGAGTTGTTAAATTATAAATTGTTAATCAAGACATGAGTTGTTAATTTGCAAATCGTTAATCAAGACATGAGTTATAAAATTGTAATTTGTTAATCAAGACCTGACATGGTCAAGTATAATAAAACATACTAAATTGTTTGTGTTAATAAAATATTGTATTTGTCTCGTAAATTTCAATATAAAAATAAAGTTCGTAAGAAATAATAAATAAAGTTAAAAAACGGTAGTTTTTTTTTTAAGAATATCGTAGTTGAACTATAAAACTCGGGCGCTAGATCCCAAGAGCCGGGAACGTTGTTAGAGCCAGTCTTTCGGAAGTCCGTTACCGGAACCGTTCTCCCGGATGTCGGATAAATGAAAACGATTTGTTTCATATAAAAAAAGAATTCAATAATAATGAAAAAATTAAACTTATGACTCGAAAAGGAGTTTTTCCCTATGAGTATTTAAATTCCATTGAACGACTTGACGAAAGAAGTTTACCTTCACAAGAAGCTTTTACCAATCATATGACAAACACATCATGTTCCGATGAAGACTACCTTCATGCAATTAATGTATGGAATACGTTTGATTTTCAAAACTTATGGTACTATTTAAAACTTTACCTTAAAACAGATGTGCTTATTTTGACTGGTGTTTTTGAAAACTTTCGAAAAATATGTTACAAAATTTATTCTTTAGGTCCTGCAAATTTTTATACTACCCCAGGTTTGTCATGGGCAGCTATGTTAAAATACACGGATATCAAATTACAATTATTAACTGATATTGATATGTATAATTTCTTTAAAAAAGGGATACGTGGTGGAATTAGTCAGTGCTCACTTAGACATTCAGTAGCAAATAATAAATTCATGGGAGAAACTTATAAAAGAAACGAACCTTCCAAATACATAGTATATGAAGACGCTAACAATTTATATGGATGGGCAATGATCCAATATTTACCATATATGTGCTTTCTGTTGCCGATGATTCGGAAACTGGTTACGTTTTAGAAGTGGATTTAGATTACCCACAACATTTACATGATTTGCACAATGACTTTCCTTTTTGTGCTGAAAACAAAGTTCCACCAACAGGTAAAATTCCCAAGTCAACTAAGAGACTTAACAAACAAACACAAATACATAATCCATTATCGAAATTTAAAACAGTGTCTTTGGTTTAATACTTAAGAAAATTTATATAGTGCTAAAATTCACACAAAGCAATTGGTTAAAAAAATATATTGATTTAAATAACTCACATAGGTCAGTTGCTAAAAATGCTTTCGAAAAAGATTATTTTAAATTAATGAATAATGCCGTTTTCGGTAAAACCATGGAAAATGTAGATAAAAGAAAAAACGTTAAAATAACTGCCTTTTGGGAAAGTCAAGGAAGACATTTAGGTGCACGAGCATTAATAGCAAAACCAAATTATCATAGCCACTCTAGATTCACTGAAAACTTGATAGCCGTTCAGCTTAATCATACAAATGTATATTATGACAAACAGTCTAAAATACTTATGTATGATTTTCATTATGATTACATTAAACCTAAATATGGCAGTAAAGTTTTTTTAAATTACACAGCCACTGACAGTTTTATTTACACTGTACAGACAGATGATTTTTACGTTGACATATACAGTCATATACCGCAACGTTTTGATTCATCCGATTATCCATCTGACAATTTATTTAATTTCCTTCTATTGAATAAAAAAGTTCTTGGTCTTTTTAAACACATGAAAATAAAACTGTAAAAAAAGCAAAAGGAATAAAATAATATATTGTCAATAGTTTAACGTTAGATAACTATAAAAATTGTTTGTTAAAAAATGAAGTTTGTTTAAGAGAAATGAAAATATTTAGATCACATTTACATACAATTTATACACAGAATTTAAATAAAGTAGATTTAAGTTCATTAGATAATAAAAGATATGTAATCGCAGATAAAATAAACACATGCTTGCTTGGGGGCATTATGCCATTGAGCAATAATTGTAAAAAAAAAAAAATTAAGTTTTTGTTAGCTTAGCTGATTATATATATAATTATATATTTTAATAAAAAAAAAATATAATTTAAAGATAAATAAAAAAAATATATATATATATTATTTAAACCAACAGGAACAAACTTATTTTTTATTATTAAAAAAAGAAAAATATCGAATCTAAGTATGTGTTCAATCACTTTTAGCTTAGCGAAGTTTTTAAGCTGTTGAAAACTTTAATTAAAACCAGAGGCAAATAAAAAACGTTTCTGAAATATAAAAATACATAAATTGACAGTAAAAGTTTAGATAAAATTCGAATTTATCTGATTATTTATATTTTAATTTAACTATAAAACTTCTCAAAGTTCATAATATTTCATTATATTTCAACCGTTTAAGTCAAAACTTTTATTATTTATTTTATAAATAATATATTTATTATAACAAAACATTTCATCTAAAATTATTTTGTATACATTTCTTTATGTACCTATTCAAATCAAACTTTTTTTTCAAGTAAATATTAAAGTTTAAACTTTAATAATAATGAATTTTGAAAACTTTTCATATCTTTACCTTACTAATTTTTTTGCATAACGTTAGGATGACTTAAATTGTTATAATAGAATATAAATTTGACTTTTGGTAAATATGTTTAACCTTTGTTAATAATAATTTTGTATTTAAACCAAACTTTGAAATTTTTAAACCCAAACTTTAAAAACTTTTCACATTTTCAACCTAATTTAGAATATTCAGCACTATAGCTTAAGCCTTTTAAATTACAAATTAAAACATAACTGATGTAGTAGCCACAAAGTTAAATTTAGAATAATCAATAAACTTTAATAATAATAAACTTTAAAAACTTTTAAACCAAACTTTGAAAACTTTTCATATCTTCACCCTACTAATTTTTTTGCATAAGGTTAGGAGAACTCAAATTGTTATAATAGAATGTAAATTTGATTTTTGGTAAATATGTTTAAACATTAATAATAATTTTGTATTTAAATCAAACTTTGAAATTTTTAAACCAAACTTTAAAAACTTTTCATATTTTTATCCTAATTTAAAATATGCAGCACTATAGCTTTTTAAATTTAAAATATCAAAGACACAATCCTTGTTACTCATTTTGCATACTTTTGGACGAGTGTATGCAAATAATTTTTTGTGCATACTTTAAAAAGCTTTAAAAAACCTCCTCCTGCACCAGAACCGGTGTATCCATAAACTACATAAACTATCAAGACAGGAACTGAAGAGAACGAAAGCTCAATTTATCTCACTATTTACATTGGCTCTTATGGGAAAAGTAAAAGCTAAATAGTAGGGTAACTTTAAATCTTTAATAACTTCTAAAATAGACATTTTTTTGAAAAAATTTCTAAGTAAAGCTAAAATTCATAATTTTTTACACTATCTGAATACAAAAACAAATTGAATTTATAATTTTTTTATTTATAAAAACGTTGATAAAAAAAAGTCTACCCGAATTTTCATTTTTTTCCTAAAGCTTAAAGCTTTTAAAGAGAGCAATAATTTGGTACAGTAATAGCACAAAAAAAGTGAGCGAATTAAATTAATTTGAAAAATTTATATGGTATTTATTTCGTGTGCATATAGTAGATCTGTATATGAATAATATGTATTTAAATTTATGTATTTAAGGACTGAGATGCAGCAGTTAAATAATGATCATCATTTTCGTCATTTTAATGATCTGGTGTTATATGTAAACTTGAAGATAATTTTCGAAGATACCTAATAGAGGGAAGAAAAAGAAATTTACTTAGAACTGAATATGTAGATTTAGAATGGGCATAGATTAAAAATGACATTATTATTGTATTATAACTATACCTTTTCACCGAGTTTTTTCTCAATTCTCATTTCTAAACAGTAATAATTCTCATTTTCTAAACAGTATAACACAATATAAGATTTATTTTTACACAAAAGCCAGCCATTTAAATCAATTTTTTCTTCAATTTTAGTTACTAATTATTAAAATTAAAAATAAAATATTAATCAACTAATTTTAAATCCGGAATATTAGGGAAAATGCTTGGAATCGCATTAGGTAATAAAGTTGGTCTGTCAGAATTCTGACTACGAAAACTTTTCGTAGAAAACTGGATTTAACAGACAGCACTACTTTCTGTTGGATTCCAATTTATTCGTGGAATTGCTTCTATCCATTTTTTTCTTAAAATTTTTTCCTTGGGAAATCGAAAAGTTGAAACTGTATAAATTTTATTTTTCGTTTTACATTTATATTTCGATTTACACCCAGGGACACAACAAGTACGAACCATAATTAAAAACCAATAAAAAAAATTAAATTATAAAATATAAATATTGCACTATTCTTAATGCACCTTATTTTTTTTTATAGTGTGTATCGAAAAAATAAAATTGCTTACCAAAAATTTCAGGTTCTTTTTTTTCCAATACTTGTTATGATACTAAAAAAAATTGATAGAAAGTTAATTATTTCACCAGTATTTAGGAAAAACTCTAAATTTTTTTTAATATATAATTTATATATTTTCATTAAAATTAAATATATTAAAACTCGATATAAAATTAAATTTTGTTACCTGCTTTATCCGACTTTTTTTTAGAAAGCTTTTAAAAAATTTACAGATAGCAAAGAAAAAATTTTTTTTTTTGTTATTTAAACATTTCAAAATGGCTGGAGTCAAGAAATGCTAGAAAAAGTTGGAAAATATATTTTGAGAAAAATATAATTAAAAATTCGAGTTGAACCTTGAATTTTTGATATGTGTTACAAAAATTTTGAATTTTATTTTAATATAAATTTCGATATATTTAGGTAGTATTTCATAGTATTTCTACTTTTTTCTAAGCAAAAAAATTAAAAAAAGAAACTGTCAAAACTCTCTTAATTTTCACAATACATGTTTAAATTTTGCACTAATACATTCTTAGGGGTCTTGTTCCGGTCTTGATATTTATGTAGTTTATGGGTATATCCATACCATATGAGAGCATATCCATACCATGTGACCATACCACTATGTGATTTTTAACAGCTTTTTATTAACTTGGTTGGGTAAAGGATGGAATCTTAGAAGCCATTTTAAACACACTTCCCGTTGAGCTAGAGACTTGAAATTTTCTTCATTAGATCAGATCCCGATGACAATACATGTTTTTAAAATAATAATATCGAAAAACATTAGAGAAATTAGATTAATTTCAAAATTAAACTTTCATACAAAGATATAACAGAATTTTTAACAGAATTATTACAGAACCAAAATAAAACATTTTATCTAAATTTACTAAACTCACCAAAACCAATACCAATACGTATACGTAATACATAAATTTTTTTTTTTTTCTATAAAAGACTATTGTTTTTTATGTAGGCCATTGCATTGTATGCGTAAATATCCGTAGGTACATACTTCAAAATATGTAATAATATGTGCTTCGAAAATATTTTTGGTTTGAAAGCGATGAATTTGAAAGATAAGAATGTGTAAACAAATTAATGTGCCGCACTTGAGAACACAGTGTAAAATTTAATATGCACTTACTTAAAATTTAGTAAGCAAGTGTTAAATTTAAGTTTTTTTTCATCAAATCAGTTGATTTTTAGTATACATTTTCATTTATAAAAGCAATCTGCTTATTTATAATATTTATATAGATATGTGTTTTTCCTTTCTTAATTATAATTAAAATAGGGCTTTTCTTTCGAAACTCTTAACATATTAAAATCGCATATTATGGCCTTAACATTGATATCTAAATTGGGAGCTGCCTTTAAATTAAGATCCATTAGGGAATGAAGTATAAAAACTAAGAATATATTTCCAATTCCAATTGTAAAAACATTAAACAACAAAAAGAATATATTAAAAATTAGAAATCCAGTCTTTTTTAAAAATAGTAAATAACAACAATATTTTTCTTTTCAATAACAATAATTATGAATTAATCATAAAATATATGTTATATACATACATACATATATATCTACATCGTCTAGAAAAAGCAAAATAATTTTTTTTTAATTCAAAAACATTAGCATTTAGAAGTAAGCAATTTACTATATTCTCAATTACATACTTTTAAAACCAAATTTTTTTACTACATATGTATGTAGGTACAAACATGTACAAAAATGGTATACATATTTTTATGTGTGCTGTACTATTAAAAATCTGCTAACACAGTCATACCAAATTCCCAAATTCCCAACTATTATTATTTAGTTGATTTATCGATTTATTATTTTTTAATATGTAGGCAACAGTTATATTTATATGAATGGACGGTAAACATAAACGAACAAAAAAAGATTTTATGTATGCATATGAATGGACGGTTAACATAAACGAACAAAAAAAAATTCAGAATGTTCTATAGCTAATAATTTCTATTTTTGAAATAGACTGTATGCATAAATTTAATATAAAAAAAAAAATAAGTTCTTAGCGTACCTAAATATCAGAAAAAAAAAGGAAAATGTAATACTGGAAGAATAATAAAAACGAATAGAAAAAAAAGAGAACAAAAAATGTTACTTTGATTGTTTTTAAATATTTTTAAAGTCTATTTCTGAAGTATATATTGTGCACATCTGATATTTACCCACATAATAGATAGAAAAAAAGAACTATTAAAATGTTATGATTTTAAAAGAAAGAAACATTCGTTTGATATTTCCGTACATAACAGATAAAAAAAAAAATATTAAAATGTTATGTTATGAAAAGAAAGAAAAAACAAGGCAGTGTATGAATAAAAATTTTTAAAGGGTCGCATTTTAAGTGGAAATAAAGAACATTATAAAATTGCAATATTTTTATTTAAATTTTGAATTTAGCTATGCAACGTTTTCTTAATTTTTTAAAAATTTTGCCACAATAAATTAATAATAAAAAAATTCAATATATTCTATATTATAACAAGTAATAATATAATTATAGACTGTAAGCGCAACTGTAAAAATTCAAAATTAAACAAGGCAAAAAGAAAATATCAATTTAATACATATATTTGTCGTTACTAAAAAGAATAAAATAAAATAAATAAAAAATTTTTTTAAAAAAACAGCTTTTTTGAACTAAAAAATAGAAAATAAATTTTTAATAGCAAATTTTTCTGTAATTTTCTAAACTATATTGTTACAATCGAGATTTCTTTGAAAAAGTTTATTTCAATATGTCAAATATATATATAAATATAAGTAAATCAAAGCCAAGCCACCTAACCAAAACTTGATTTCCTTTCTTCCTTGTTTTTTCTACAAGGTAAACATTAGGAAATTTAACAGATGTAAGTTCAGGTTCATAAAAACTGCCTTTTATTGGTTTTTGTGTGTAATCGAGTAAATTGTATGTTATTGGATCTGTTCTTTTTATTTTTGCTATGGTATAAATTTCTGTTGACCAATTAGGTTGATAACCTTTTGCAAATATACCTTTAAATTTACTTATACGAACAAAATCTCCAATTTTGTATTTTGCTTTTCGGAATACTTTTAATTTATTGTAAACAGTTTTTAATAGCAATTTCTCATTTTTCTTTGTACCCTTTTTAGGTGGAAGTTTAATTGTATGATGATATGTTGAGTTATATTTTTCTATTAGCGATGGTAGAATAGTTAACCATTTATATGTGCCTTGTAAACTGAATTGTTTCCACATCATGTTTTTCAGAGTGCGATTGAAACGTTATACAATTGATGCTTTTAGTTCTGAATATGTATGATAATGGTTAATTTTATTTTTCCTCATTAGATTTTGAAATTTTTTGTTGAAAAATTCCGTACCTTGATCAGATTGTAAATTTTTTGGTTTTCTACCAGCACGCTTAAAAATATTTTTCATTACGATTAAAATATTATCAGCGCCTTTGCGTATGCTGAACCGATTTTTACAAAAATCGGTTTTTTTAAAATCGGTTCAGCATACGCAAATGTATCAATAACTGTTAATAAATATTTATATGCCTTATTAAATTTTGCATATGGAATCATTTCAACCAAATCAATTTGCCAAGTATCACTTAAACCCTTTTGAATAAATTTTCTTCGTGTAAATTTTCTTCTAGCACCTTTATGAATTTCTGACACAACTTGTAGCCTCGACATTATTCTCGTACCATTTAATTAAATTTTCCAAAGTGATTCTATAATTTTCTATTGTATGACATTCACATGTGTCTGGTCCAGAAGTAGCATTATCATATGCACATGGACAAAGGGCAAAATGAGTACCATAAATTAAAGTGAATTTATTTACTCCGGAAAAATTTTTAATGTGTTTATATAGATGTAATATTACTTTCTTATGATCATCTAATAAAACAGAGGAATAAATATTTAAGAACTCCTCTACTTCCATAATTCAAAATGACTGTACTAAGAATATGTTCGCTGCTTTTATATAATTTCTCAATTGTATTTTAAATTTAGTTTCTTATCAGACACAGACCAAAAATGATTAACTTTATTCATCCATTTACAATGATGATTGCGGGACCATCTGGTTGTGGGAAAACAACATTTGTATATACTTTAATTGAAAATATAGACAGATTGATTTATCCGAAAATTGAAAAAATGAAATGGTGTAACCCAGAAATATCTGCTGTTCCGAAAAATATAAATTTTCCTGATATAGACTTTTATACCAGTATTCCCAAAGTGTTTAGTGGGAATGAAAATAGACCCACTTTAATTGTTTTAGATGATTTAATGTTAGATTCTTCAAATAAACAGGTATGCGAATTATTTACTAAAGGTTCGCACAAGGTTCGTAATTTCTCTATTGTATTGTTAACGCAAAACGTTTTTCATCAGGGGAAATTCTCAAGAGATATTTCATTAAATTGTAAATATTTAGTGCTTTTCAAAAAACCTCGAGACAAATCACAGATTTTTCCTCTTGCTAGACAACTATATCCGGAAAATATAAAAGGTTTCCTGGGGGTATATAATGAATCAACCTCAAGTCCACATGGTTATATTGTGTTGGATTTAACACAAGACGTTAACGATTTGTTTCGTATTAGAACTAATATTTTTTCAAAAGAATATTGCATATGCTTCTGTGATACGAGTGATTTGAACAACTGTCAAAAATATGAAACGATTGAAGAAAAACCAACATATATTACATGTACTAGGAAAGTGTAAGAAGAAAAAATTTCGTGAAAATATTCTTAAATTTTGTGATGATGATATTATAAAAACTATTGCTGAAATTGCAATCAATATATTAAATGGTAACAATAAAATTTCACCAGCAAAAAAAGGCTAAATTAAGAAAACATAAAAAAAATTAAGATTCCTAGCCTGTGCAAAGAAAAGTATAAAAGCCAAACGAAAAATATTAGTTCAACATATTATCTGGTGTAATAAGAAAATTGCTCAGTCAGACATAATGCAGCGAATGATTGTTATGTCACCAGAAATATTTTCAAAATTTAGTAAATTATTTCAAGATGATAAAAACTTGGATTTATTAGATCAAAAAATGAAAAAAGTTTTATATGACAAAAAATTAAAACCATTGCAAAAATAGTACTTATATCGGCAAAATCTCCTCAAATATGGAATTAATAAAAGACACGCAAAAAAATTACCAGAAAAGGCTAATAATCTTACATTTGCTATAGGCACTCAAACAAAATTTTTTTCTAAACGAAATGCATATACAGAAACTGAATTACCTAAATACAAATCAACATCAGCACAGACCGATTTTTTACCATCAGTTACTGATGATGTATTTGAATATGATCCTAAAAAAGAAAATTCAAGTATGGATATCGATTCAACACATTATGATTTGGATGATGAAAATTCATTTAAAAAATTAGCTCAAACTGAAATGTTGAAAGATGAAAAATTAGTCGAAAGACCATCTCTAAGCTCTGATTATCGAATGTCTGAAACACCAAGTGGTGATGTAATTACCGTTGCTGTACCATCTCCTGAAAAAAGAAGACACTAAGATCGGCCGGTAGTTCAATTTCCTCAACTATACTTTCACAGTTTCCTGAAACAAAAAAACGAAAACTAAAACCTTTACTAAGAAGTCCAAAACTAAGAACTTCATCAACACCGGAATGGACAACATATAAATAGTTCAACATTTTATGTTTTCGTAGAAGTTAACAAAGATGGATAGTCAAGATGACTTGTAACATTGTTTAGTAATGATAATTTAACACTGTTTCGAGATAACACTTTAGCTTCATTCGAAAATAAATTACCTATTCACTTTGATTTAAGAATTTAATTTAACAAAGATAAATGTGCTTTTATTAATATTGGACAGTATAATGTTTATGTAACAAATATTGAAAAACTTCTAGAAAAAATTAAAGTAACCAAATTTATAGGCTACACATATTATTCATATGACGATTCAGAATTACATTTGGATGATTGGAAGTTTAATTTTTTGCCAAAGCTTATTAAAAATATAACTCCTAATCCCGGGTTTACTCGAAATCAAGTTTTCAAAGAATTTTTTAATGAAGTTTTGACATATATCTCTACTCCTAAAAATTACGATGATGTAATATTTAAAAAAGTGTCAGAATCTAACCGAGGGGATTTAATTCGAATATCGCAGACTTTTGATGAAGACAGTTTCTATATAAAAGTTAATCAAAGTTATAATGAAAAAACATTACTAACTGAATTATTTCAACAGAAAAAAAATATAAAAAATTTCAAAACAAAATTACCTGAACTATTCAAATTAGCTGTTGCTAATAATAAAGATGAATTGAATGGAATGGTGATGATTTATTCAGATATCATTCAATCATCTGCTTTTGGAAGTAGCAAAGTGCGTGCGTTGAGAGCTATCAACATAGAAAATTGTAGAATACCTACAAATATTGAATTTGAAAATGTTCATTACATACCCATAGAATAAAATTGTTTTGAAACAATAGCAATTAAAATTTGTAACCAATACGGTGATGAAATAAATTTTGTTTCCAGTTACTATCCAACAAAAATTGTGTTACACTTTAAAAGCATTGATTCCCCAAAAAAAATATAAATACTACTACTCAAATATGGTATCCTATCAAACATGGAAAGAGCTTACGTGAGATATTATTCCTCCCAAGTGGGTGGAGGAGTCAACGATATTGGGCCTTTATTACAATTTTATCCAGCTATACAAAGAGGTCGTGGTTTTGGAAATATATTCGGAAGTTTAATTCGTTACTTAAAGCCAGTTTTTACATCAGGTTGGGACTTAATTAAAAAAGAGGCTGTAAACACAAGTAAAAATATTTTTAATGATATAGAATCTGGTGCAAACATAAAGGAAGCTGTAATTGATCAAAGCAAAGGCGGTATAAAAAGTTTACGGAAACCAGTAGTTAACCAACTGCATTCGATGTTTGGTGGAAGACAATGAACTATAAAAAGACAAAGAGCTATTAAAAGACGAACAGTTTCTAAAAAGACACATTTGAAGTCGAAACGACGAAAAAAGCAAAGTAAAACCTCCGACATATTCAATTAAAAATGGAATGTATGAAATCTGAACTTGAACTTTTTGCGTCATTACCCGTACAAACAAGTATTTTGCGTTCAGAAGAGGTAGCATACAATCCTTTAGCTTCTTTAGATGCATCACCGTCAACTATTGAATTTGTTTCACTTGGAAATGGAGATACATATCGAGATTTATCCTCAACCTATATAAAATTTAAGGTTCAAATATTAAAAAAAGATGGATCAGTTTGGAGTGCAAATGATAAAGTAGGAACTGGAACTGAAGCAAGGGCAGCTCCGCAGCCCAGTGTTGTAAATAATTTATTACACTCTTTAATTAAACAATGTAATGTAACTCTAAACGGAAAAAACATCACTCCTTCAGACTCCTTATACTATTATAAAGCATACTTAACTACTTTACTAAATTATGGTACAGATTCCAGTCAAACACATCTGGAAGCATCTGGTTGGGAGTTGGATAAACCAAATGTAAATGATTTTAATAATTCTGGTTCTAAATCAAGACAAAAATTATACAACAATTTTACAGTAGTAGAATTAATGGGAAAATTACATGTAGATTTCTTCAATACTCCTAAATTACTTTTAAATAATGTTGACATTCGAATTGCTTTAGCCCTAGAAAAACAAGATTTTTTTATTTTCTTTAACGATGCCGATGAAAGCTATTTAAAAATTCTCGAAGCTACGTTATACATGAAACATTTAACAATTAATCCTAGTATATTGATGGCACATAATATTGTATTGGAAAAGGCTAACGCGAAATATTTTTATACCAGAAGTGAACTCAAAACATTTACAATTCCAGCTAACACATCTAACATATCATTGGATAATATATTTATAGGGCAAATACCAAAAGCTATAGTATTTTGTATGGTTAATAATGAAAATTTCAATGGTAAGAGATCAAAAAATCCATACCATTTCGATCATCAAAATCTCACACAATTTCAATTATATGTAAATGGGGTGCCTACACCAAACTCTGCAATTGAAACAAGTTTTACACCGAATAATTCTTGTAATTCTCGAGCATATTTAACATTATTTAGCGGAACAGGTATACATCATTCTGATAGAGGACATCAAATTTCAAAAGAATTATTTTCAAAAGCTTATACAATACTGGCTTTTGATTTATCACCAGACGGCTCGGGAACAGATACATGTCAGAGTTTATTAAACCAGGGAGTAGTAAAGATTGAAGCAAAACTCAGCTCTCCACTAACTTCAACATTAACTTGTATTGTATTTGCAGAATTCGATGCTAATACCGAAATTGATAAAAATCGTAACGTCTACGTGAACATATAAAAGGAAGTTTAGTGAACCATCTCTATTCATTTCAAAATGACATGTGCTCTAGTAGATTTATCGTTCTGTACGGACGATAACAATACAATATTTGTAAAAAATATTGCTGTGGCTGGTATAAAAGAAAAATGTAAAACTATTGTAAAAGAATTAAAGTATAAATTTCCTGTCAGAGATTTGAAAAAAACAGATATTGAGAATTACTCTTTTGGACATATCGATAACGAAAAAATAACTAATAACTTAATAAATTTGCTTGAAAAATTCGATATAGTCTTAACGCTTAAAGCAGAATTTTTGATAGCATTTATACGAGGAAATACTCGACTAATTGATATTTTACGTTTGCAAGATAATGAATACACTTCAGATTTCAAAGGTTCTGAAATGTAATAAGTTAACACATAAAATATTTAGAGGCGTTTATGCTCTTGATAAATTACCAAAACAAGTTTTAAAACCTAGTATTTTGGTGGTAAATACCGATAATTCTAATGAAAAGGGAACACATTGGTTAGCAATATTTGTTCCAGTTCAAGGGTGTGCAGAATATTTTGATTCGTTTGGAAATCCTCCGTTTCACAATGAGATTATAAAATTTCTACAAAATCAATCAACATGTTTTGTTTTCAACAATAAGCGTTTACAAAGTAATTTAACATCTGTTTGTGGACATTATTGTTGTGTATATCTATGGATGCGAAGTTCCCGTAAAAGCATAAAATATTTTCTTAATTTATTCGATACATCATCCCCACTTAAAAACGATAAAAAAATACAAAGAATATTTCGAAAAATTTTTAAAAAATGTGGAAGAAAACTTATAAATAGAAAATTCTAAAATAGAATTTCAGTTAAAACAAAAAAAAAAAAAAAAATGGAGCGGTCTACAAATTCAGAAGTATTTAAAACAGAAAATGGTGAGCCACCGCAGAACCTTTTATTAAGCTATATTTATTTTTTGGATAAAAAACAAACTATAAAAATTCAAATTGGATTTAATATTGAAAATTTTGCTGCATCAATAATTTTCCAACAACAAAACAAATTTATAAGCGAAATGAATTATTTGGAATGGTATACATTTTATCATGATTTTAAAAACAGTCAAGCAAAATTAAATTCAAAAGGATTTTCGTTAACATTTAATCATACAGAGCACAGTAAAAAACTTACATTGCAGCTAGATGAGTACACTCGTTTTTGTCTCATGCTAGATTTTATACAAGCAGTGATGTCATATAACAATGGAGCTCAACTTAATATACGAGAATACGTATTCAAATATTTTGATAGATGTATCGCAAAGAATAAATTAAGATTTTAACAAGAAGATTTCTACATTCCAATGAATTTACACATAGCTCAGTGTAACTATTCTAGACTATTTTATGAAATACCTATGTTTATAGAAAAATTATCTTGGTCAACAATAAATAAAACAAATATTTTTTAAAACCAATTATTTTCTTTTATAAAATACATATACAAATTCATACAATTTTTTACAGCACATCTTTTTAAATTTTCAGTTATGTTATGGTGAGCGCAAATGGTTGTGAAATTCCTTAGTTTCTGAAGAGATGGAATGTCATTATCTAAATTGATAACTTCTACTGAACTGGAAACAAATTTATCTAAAAATTCCTTTTTCTGGTACCCCTTTACGTAAACGACATCGAATGAATTTAAATGTTCCTTTAAAATATTTTTAATCGCTAAATATTCTATAAATCCATCATCCCAGTCAAGCCCATTTATTTGCATTTTATTGAATTCATTCTGCTGTTTAACATCACTATTTAACTCTTCGAACGAGTAAGGTGCCTTAAACATAAACAGCTTTGGTATCAGTGACCCTTCAGCTATCAAAGCAAATTCCTTCAAGAAATATTGCTTATTATTTCCAACAATAAACTGTAGATCAACTACTGCCTTTCTGCTGCTCATTTTGTGTCTTACTATATTAAAATAACTTGAAAACCTCTAATTTATACCTAATACGATTTTAAAAAGAGAGGAAAAAAAGAGGGATCCCCTAGGGCCCCTTGGCCCCTTGCCCCTATGGGAAGGGTGCCATTAGCAGAAGCATAAACCGATACCGGACCCTCAAGGACTGATGTCGGAGCTTGGAAGGTATATTTCGGACCTCTGAGGACCGGACCCTCAAGGACTGACACCGGACCTTGGGGACTATATTTCAGACATCCGGGGACCCCATGCAGAATCAAGAGAGGGGGATCGCCAGAATTAGGCCCCATTTTAAAGAGGACCGGACCTCAGGGGACCGATATTGGACTTTTTCGGGCCGGATATCGGCTCTCTAGAAACAAAGGTTGATTTAAATGGATTAACCTGAAAAATATTTGTTTCGAGAAATATAAAATACAAATAATATTACAATTTAAAATTAATTTTTTTTTCTTTTATTAAATAGTAAGGTGTTTTTTTTTTTTTTTTCTTTTTTTGTTTTTTTATTTCAATAGTTTCTTTTGGGAATCGATACTAGTCATTGGTATTAACTCGAATAGAGCCATGTTCCATATGGGTTCGTCTCTTCCCAAAAACTTAATATAGAAACGTACTTTGTTTAATTCGCTAAATTCAGAATCTGTTGACACTTTTTTGTTAAATCTATCCGGCATGTAAAACGTTATTTTTTCATTATCGAACGGATCCTTTACATCACAAGGTAGTGCTTTTTGCCCTCGTTTTGTATCTAAAAATTTAAACGTTATAACTTCATACATCTTGTCTATTGCGAGGACATCAATATTTTTAAAAAGTTCTTGTTCACCCTTTCCTAATGCTATTAATTCATTAATGAAAACCTAGAATGTTGAAAATAATAAGGATAACAGAAATAATATTGATTGGAAAAATATCTTACCATTTTCAATTTATATTTTGAATTGGATTTGATTTTAAATTTATTCGTTTTTCTAAGTAAAGTAAAGAACTATTTTGAATTTTCAAAGCATTATAAACCTACTGTTTAAAAGCAAATACCCACTACTTCTTTTTTTTTAGAAATATATAATGCATGCATAGTTTCTTTATTCTGATTAATTAAAAAAAAAAAAAACTGCATAAACTAAGTAATTAATAGTTTATATCTACTAATGCAATAGAACTATGTCAATTATCATGTAATTTCTTAAATAATTGCATGACACATATGTACCTTGAGTTATTATTTATAGCAACCAGAAACTAAACTAAATTTATTCATAAATTCTTTTGTGAGAACAATAAATCTTTTCGTTAACTTACAAGTTGCATTTTCAACATTGACTTCAATACGTGACACATCTCAAACTTGATATAAAAATAAAAAAAATTAATAATACAATGTTGTAAAAAAAAAAAAAAAATATATTGATTAAATAATCGTGGGTAGATAATAATTCAATAACACATGGAATTTTCAATGCAACAATTAATTTTTAACAGAATGAAAAAAAAAACATTTTTTACTTATACATTACATTGTTGTATTTATTTATATTTAATTTATTTAATCATTACTCATTTTATTTTTAAAAACACACCTAAAACTTGTAGCATAGAATTTAATTTATAATAAATTCAATATCCAATATGATGCAACATTGTTCTAGTATTTGAAAAGTTGTCAAGGACTTTTGTAACATTTTTCTATTATTATAAATTGATTTATGACTTCCGCTTTTATTTTATTAATTAATTTCAAGTGAAATAAAAATATTCCAAATGTATTATTTTTATAGTTTATGTATACATATATGAATTACATAAAAAAATCTTAAAAATTAACATTATGACATACTTACTGTATTATTTTTAAATCTTAATAAATCCATTATAACAATTTCAAAAAAGCATAAAAGAATTTGTGTAATTTAAAATCGATTCATAACATAAAGTTATATTAATAGCATAACATAAAGTTATTTTTTATAAAAACAAAAACAAAAAAAAAATGAACTCACAAAACAAGAGATCAAAATTAAATCTTGAAATCTGTTCCAAGGAATTCACAAGAGCTGATAGCTCGAAAACACACTTGAAATTGGTACATAATGCTGAAAAAGAAGATTTGTTTTGCACCCCCTGTGGAAAATACATCTCAGGACTTTACCCGTATGAATACATTGATTCGATAGAAAAACTTTATGAGGAATGTTTACCACATCAGGAAACATTTAAGAACCGAATGACAAATACCGCTTGTTCTAATACTGACTATAATCACGCAACTACCGTATGGCACACATTTAATTGTAAAAATCTCGCGGATTACATGAAAATATACTTAAAAACTGATGTGTTAATATTGGCAGATGTTTTTGAAAATTTCCGAAAAATATGTAGAAAAATATATGAACTAAATCCTGCTAATTTTTACACTGCACCGGGCCTTACTTGGGCTGCTATGTTAAAATATACAGGTGTTGAGTTAGAGTTATTAACTGATATTAATATGTACAATTTTTTCCAAAAAGGAATACGTGGTGGTATTAGTCAATGTTCCTTAAGACATTCAAAAGCCAACAATAAATATATGGGGGAATATTATAAAAAAGAAGAAAATTCAACATATATTGTTTATTTAGATGCAAATAATTTATATGGCTGGGCAATGTCTCAATATGTACCATATAAAAGTTTTCAGTGGGTTGACAATCCCGATAGTATTAATGTAATAGAAATTCCAGATGATTCGGAAATAGGGTATGTTTTAGAAGTAGATTTAGAATATCCACAGAATCTTCATGATCTGCATAATGATTTTCCGTTTTGTGCAGAAAATAAAATTCCGATCGGTAGCAAAATACGAAAATTGTTGCTTGATCTAAATAATAAATATAAATATGTTATTCATTACCGAAATTTAAAACAATGCCTTCAAAATGGTATAGTACTTCAAAAAGTTCATAGAGCTCTAAAATTTCAGCAATCTGATTGGTTGAAAAAGTACATTGATTTAAATAACATGCACAGAACTAATGCATTAAATAATTTTGAGAAAGACTTTTTTAAATTAATGAATAATGCCGTTTTCGGAAAAACTATGGAGAATGTTGACAAGAGAGTCAATGTGAAAATAGCTACTTCATGGGAAAGTGAAGGGAGACATTTGGGTGCTCGAGCTCTAATAGCAAAACCTAATTACCATAGTTCATCTAGATTTGCTGAAAATTTAATTGCAATTCAACTTAATAAATCCCAAGTTCTTTATAACAAACCGATATATTTAGGTTTCTGTGTGTTAGAAGAATCCAAAATTCTAATGTATGATTTTCACTATAATTATATTAAACCAAAATATGGTAATAGAGTTTCTTTAAATTATACTGATACCGACAGTTTCTTTTATACTATACAAACAGACGATTTTTATTCTGATATACATAAAGATTTAGCCATACATTTTGATACTTCTGATTATACTCCTGAAAACCCATATAAATCTCCTTTATTAAATAAAAAAAAACTTGGATTATTTAAAGATAAATTCAACGGTAGAATTGTTTCTGAATTCATTGGTTTAAGATCAAAAATGTATTACCTTGAATCGTTTCAGGGTGATCAGGTAAAAAAGGCAAAAGGTGTGAAAAAATATGTTGTAAATGACCTAAATTTAAATAATTATAAAGACTGTCTATTAAAAAATAAAATTATATATAGAGAAATGAATAATTTTAAATCATATTTACATGTAATTTACACTCAAAATTTAAATAAAATAGCTTTAAGTTCTTTAGATAATAAGAGATATATATTACATGATAAAATTCATACCCTTACATGGGGTCATTGTAAATTAAAGTAATTTATATAAACTTTATTGTAATTATTGTAGACATTATGTAACTAATGCAAGCTTAATTTAAGGAAATTTATAATTAAAATTATTAATATAGTTTTTAATGAAAAAACAAAACAAACTTTTATTATGAAATGCAAACTGTTTTTTACTTATAAAAATAACTTTTTGAACACAAGTTTTACAGTATTAAGAATACTTGGATTTATCATAACCAAACTTTAAAAACTTTTCATATCTTCACTCTAATTTAAAATATTAGTACTTTTAATTTAACTATAAAGCTTCTCAAAGATCATAATAATTCATCAATTTTAAATCAAGCTTTTAAAACCTTAAATTTTTTAATGAAGTATTCAAACCAAACTTTAAAAACTTTCCATATTGAAGTTGTTGAATTTATCTAAATATTTAGCAATTTTAAAGCTTCTCAATACCAAATTTTAATCCAGCTTTAAAAACTTTTTTTATATAAACATTAAATCAAGTTTAAACTTAAGTTCCATAATCAAGAAAATTTTTTTATAATAAAAATTATTAAGCTTCTCAAAGATAATAATAATTCTACAATTTTTAATCCAGCTTTAAAAACTTTTTTAAATTTTTTATATAAAGATTAAATCAAGTTTAAACTTAAGTTCCAAAATCAATAAAACTTTTATTAATAAAAATAAATCTTTAAATAAATTTAAAATATCAAACACATAAGCCTTTTACTCATACTTTACCGCTTAAAAACTCCGTTGCAGTCACAGCACCATTGTTTTGCTCCTCTCCAAATTATCATGAGCTTAAAAACTCCGTTGCAGCAGCAGCGCCATTGCTTTGCTCCTCCCCACATGATC